>UCOJ01000956.1:33523-53417 GCA_900474305.1 Cecidostiba fungosa | reverse complement strand
TCGTCGCAAAATCTGAACCGCACTACTCTTCGTAGGGGATCTGAACCACACTACTCTTCGTAGGGACCGACGATATCTTCTAAGAGCTTTCTTATACTCATTTCATATATGTCAAAAATATTATTATAAAACAAAAAAATGTAAAGACATAAATGTCCTGTATATTACAACACCAAATATGAATTAAATTCATTTTACCTTTTTATCAGCTGTCCTTACATTAGAATTGTCCAGCGGCAAACTTGAAAATGCTACTGAAATATCGCGCATGGATGCTAGACACTTTATACGACACACATTGATCTATAGATTAGCAGCTGTTTCCGCTGCTGTATTGACTACACGTGTTGCAATGCACTTTGTTTATTATTATTTTTCGCTAATAAAAAATTCGTTATACAATTTAAATATTTTTCAAAATAATTCTTATTCGATTTACATATGATGCATATATTTTTTTTAATGTTTTGAACATATATAAGAAATTCCTTCTATGTGTGTTTTTTAATATTATTTTAATATGACTAATGTTCGTTAAAAAATTTTTTTTTAATTTACTAAAGAATTTAATGGTTGCTACCAACAAGGTAAAAAAATTAAAAGAAATAAAAAACGTTACAACTGAAATGTGGGTAAAAATGACATGATTAAGGTAACGTGCGGTTCACCCGGAACCTCTCGCTGGGCTCATCAGTAAGATGACGAGAGGTTCTATCTTATACGCAACATTGTAAGCTGAACTAGGGTGATACTTATAGACCAAAATGATAAATTTCGCTGTCGGAACATAAAAACCATAGTCCCTCTAGCGTTTTGGAAGAAGAACTAAACCTTTTTTTTCCTGTCGACAAATCGACATATCAAAATCCACTTATTCTCTGATTCTGATTCCACTTATTCTCTGATGATCTGATTTTTAATGTTAAATACACTGCGATGAAAATAATATAAGCTACTTAAAAATACAAAAATGTTTTTCAATAAAATGTCTAACTGCACAAATTGAAGAATGAGCAGGAAAACCGAGGACTAATTAAAATGAATTGTTTAACTAACATTATAAGACTCAGCGCATGTAAATATTATGCGAACTGCCATTCATTTTCATACAGGTTGGCTATTTCATTGAGCGTAGAGTAGTTATCCGGAATGTCGTAGATTTTTTGATAATAATGAATAGGATTTTTTTTTCACACATGAACCTGCAATAGAAATAATTACGATCTTTATGTTCATGTCGTTTGCCAAGAGGAGATGGTGAAACAAGTGCAATGAAAAACTTTTTGAAACTTGAAAAAAAAAGTATAAAAGATTGCGAAAAACTACTTGCAAAATGTACACAAAGTGTCAAGTAGAAATTCCTGTGCATGAAATAATGAATTCATTGTCCGATTCACGCATGTGTTTATAACAATGGGTTAACCCGCATCGTTGACGAGAGGAAAAAAATTAAAATTATTATTCACAATTCATGATAAGTAGAACAAGTAATTTATTGTATAGGTATCGTCCACTCGCTGACTAAAAAAAATCGAAAATTCCATAAAATAATTACCGAATATTTTTCAATATAAAATCGAGGAAAGACGTGCGCGTGTAGATCCTGAGAAACCGGGTTCAGCGCATTTGCAATCGATGCCGATCGAGTAATAGAAATTTTTTACTGGATACATCAATGGACCGCTGCTATCACTCTGCTAAAGAAGTTTGAATTTTTTATCGACGTTGTATTTTCATAATCTTTCTTTCTCAAACAAAAAAAATTACCTGACAAGCATCCTTGCTACCCTCAGGGTAACCAGCGCAGATGACACGATTGTCGATCACAGTGTCAAGAACTTGCATATATTGAGCTTTGCACGTAGCAGTGTCTACTACGGGTACCTGAGCTTCGAGGAGAACAGAACTAGAAAGTCCCTCTGTAGCAAAGATAATTATTCATCAATACATTATATGATATAATTGCATAAATACTGAGGACACGTGTGTCTTGATAATTTATATGCATTGCTCCCCATCCAGCAACGAACAGGAAATTCCGAACGAAATCGCGATTCTTCAGATCGTCCGATATCGGTAAACATATGGGGCGAATCTGATCTGTGAAAATATTCTTATATTGAGCAAAAAATGTCTTTCTTATACATCCTCCTCGAAAGTTCAATCGAAACTCTACCTGAGAATGCAACATCTTCGTCGAGTATCAGCAAGGCAATGTCATTTTCCGATGTATCAGGATTGTAGTTAGGATGTACGATCTTTGTCTGAATGAGATAATCAAGAGCCCTGTAGTTCTGCATAAGATTTTATTCTCCCAAACGAACGATTCTAAGATCGTTTTGTTCGTAAACGCAGTGGGCAGCAGGATATTAAAGCTCCACCACATTTGAACCCGACCTTGTTACTTGTTTCATAACTCAAGAGATCTATCCAGGGCCACGTACCTGTTGTAAAAAAATTTAGTTTTACGATGTCTTAATATTAATTCGTTTTTGTAAAATGAATTAATATCGATACCCAATTTATATACTGGATTGTCACCAACGACCGTATCGTGATCTGCATAGTTCGACCGCACTGAGGTGGTGTCAGAGATTGAACTTTAGAGTTGTCTTCATTGTTTCCTGGTACTGAAGTTTGTTGAGGATATTTGATGAACTCATCATTGGCACTTATAAGAGGACAACAGACGATGATCCGGCTATTACCTCTCGGGCAAAGATAATCGTATATTACTTGCTCTGAAATTTCTAGATTTTGAACAGTAAATTCCAAAAGCGATTTGCAGTAGTCGAGCTTGATGCATTGGCCTATTGATCCGGAAGGTGACATACAGAGTCGAGCACTTGATGTTGAGTTTTTAGGCGCTTCGTTTTTTTCTAAAGATTGGTATGCATTAATTAAGATATAATTTTTCTTTTTTTTAAATGATTATAATATAGAAAAAGTTCTACCCTGTGCAAATATTAGCTGAAACGACAAAGTGGAAATTACGCAAAACAATATTAGGCTATAGTTTGTTTTCAATTTGACGCTCATTTTTACACCTGCTAGAAAAAAGTAATAAAAATTCACATAAATTTAAGGTATCTTGATTTACCTTTTAACTTTAAACATTGCCTTAATCGATCTTTTGTGCAGCAGCGCGAGTAAGAAAGATATTGATACAGATCGCATACATGACAGCTAGACTTTTTATATGAGTCACATATAGGTCTATTAGGTATAAATTAGCAGCTGGAACACCTGCAGTATTTGCCATGCATCATTGTAATTTTGAAAAAAAAAGAAAAATTTACGTAGAAACTTTAAAGTTTGTGCTGTATTATTTTAAAATACAAATGGACATTACTCATCAAACATTTTTATTTCCTTTTCTTTAAATTTATAATTGACAAATCCATCATTCCTTTCGTCTTTACATAAAAAATAAAGATTATGATCGAAGAAGTAAAAGCTTCAAAATTTAAATTAAGCGCTAGATATCCTATAATCAAAAATATTAGGAAAAGATCAAGTGATCAAAAACGGCAACAGCGCGAGATCAAAGCGCACGTGTAGACACGTGTGCGATACCGGCGCGTTCGCCAAAGCCACCACCACTGGCCGCTTTCAACCCAAACAATAACAAACCGACCCATAATATCTATGCGGTAGACTACTAAGGAGTCGATCTGTCTTGCAGGCATGATTCTCCAGAAACATCAGTCGAATGATAACTAATACATCGACTTCGCCTACCAATGGATTGCTCCAAGGAGTTCAATAACTGCACGCGTGGCCTCAGGAAGTATATCACCAAGAAAATGCTGAGCGTCGTCAGCTGCAAGGATTCGCCACCGAAAAAGAAGAAGGTCCAGTCCCAGGTGGTGCAAGTCTTGAACAAAACGAGTGAGTCGACTTTTTACACTATCAATCAAGTGTCTATCACAAGATTATTCTGATTTCATTTTGAGTCTAGATTACTCGTTGAAAGTCGTCAATAGATACAAGGAGAACATCGTCCACGTGAGTGCAGCTAACAACTGCATCGATGTGATCACATGCATCTTGCAGAAACACGGCAAACACTGCCTAGAGCGGAAAAATGCATTTGGATGGACACCACTTATGCAGGCCGTCAGAAACGAGAATGTGGAGATGGTCAAGTTTTTGCTGGACTCTGGTGTCATTGTCAATGATTTTTCCTTTTTGGGTGAGTTTAAATATATACTGAATTGAATTATATAACTTATTGAGAGTAATTTTGATTTTTTCTTCTTTTTACCTGTAGGATTGTCTGTCATAAGTCTTGCGTGTGCCATTAGTAAGGAGATGTTCGATCTGCTGTACAACAGCTGTCCGGAAGCTTTGGAGTATGCGGCTCATGATGACATCAATCCTTTGTGTGTGGCTGCTTTGAAGAATGACAAAGACCTGTTTTTTCACCTGGTAGCTCTTGGTCTGAATGTGAGCAAAGCAAGTAAGATCTCATTTCAATTACTTTGGTGAATTGTGTGTTTGTATTATGATGTCATTGATGCATGATTTATTTCAGATGCTTTCACGCATACTATTATGAAGCAGTCGACAGATCCACACATTGTTGCTCTCGCTAAGAACCATTTGAGTACAGAAGACTACTGGTATGATATTTCTCAAATTGAAGATTATCTGAACGTTGAGGATGACAATTCCAAAAATACACCTAGTCGGAATACAGAAAATGGGCAGAATAATGAGCAGAGTTTGAATACAAATAACTGCATTCCAAAGATTTGTGTGGAGATAAGTAAACCAGCAATTATTAACGAAGTAAACAATATAAAAAATGACATGAATTTATATTTGGACTTGAAACAAGAGGAATCAAGTTGCAATTCTAAGAGTCTTATTTCACCCACTTTGTCATACGTGAATAAAGATGTTTTACCTACGACTCCAAACACTTTCATCACAGAAGATAATCCAGTTCATGCATTCTCAAAACTTACATTAAATGTTGAAGAGAAAAGGGTCAGAACCAAAAATGATAATATTCAGCTAGATAAGGAGGAGACGGAAGATGCAATGATGTCCCCTTTAGTTTTGAGAAGGTAATGGCAAAAAGTTTTTTCATAAGTAAAGAACAGAGTTGCACAATTTGTAATTATGGTATGTTATTGTATAATGTTTTTATATAGGTGTCAAAATAAACGGCCGCCAAACCTGAAGCTCAGGCATTCCAGCAATGACTCAAATGCTACTTTAAGCTTTACACCCCAATTCACTCCAACTAAATCGCCTAATTTACCAAAGGACATAAATGAAGACAATGTTTTTGATGAATCGACTCCAACACCACCAAAGTACAAAACACCCCCAAGAGGAATAATTTTAGATCCAAACACTACGAGACTAATGTTTTTACTACAACGATTTGGACTGAAAAGACACATTCCTACATTTTTAGAACAAGAAGTAAGTATTATTATTTGTATATTATTAAAAAAACATGCGTAATAGTTTTGACATTATTGACTGTTATTTTTCAGGTAGATTTGGATTTGTTTCTAACTCTTACTGATCAAGATCTTCTTGAAATTGGGATAGAGAGTAAATCTGAACGTTTAATTTTATTGTCTGTTATTAACGAATGCAAAGAGAAGGGAAGTATAACATAAACATTTCTAATACTGTGATCATAAAGTTATATAAAATATAACCAAGATAATTTATTCTACCATATAACGATTTACAATGTATTTATAAGTGTGTTTGTTTATAACTATTTTTATATCTTAGTCGTTAATAAATTTTATAAAATTGATTGCAATTATTTACTTCTAAAACGACAATTTATCATGATCAATTCACAATTAAAATAATAAATTAAAATACTTTGAAAGATTTTTAACGATTTTAATAATTACCACTTATGTATGTATATATTAATTGATTTCTATCATCTCCATATATTAGAGTTAAAATTAATTAAACGTCAAAGCTTCAGTACAAGCTTGCTTGTAGCTTTCATATTTTTCAGAGTTTGATTCATTTGAAGACTGAGATAAGATACTCAGAAAATCGCTATTATCTATTTCCATAGAAGGAAGAGGAGGTTCCTGTATTTCATTTGATTTAACTGATTTTGTATCTTGCATATCCGTATTGCAATAACTTTGATAGCTTTGATTATGTCTAGATTCGCGTGATATTTTCCTTTGTGACTCGTATTTCTCAAAAATAGAAGGAGAATATTGTGAATTATTAAATAAATTGTCTTTATCATTTTTTAAATCTTCACTAGAATTATTTTCTTGGAATTCATTTTTGCTGAATATAGAGGGTGGTGACTTGCATCTTTGTAATAATTTTCTATTTATAGATCCTTCAAACATGTCAGTACTTGGAGTTGAAATCGGCGATATATTATATGAATTATCTTGATTTCTATAAGAACTAAAATTGCCTGAAATTTGATCACCTTCTGTAGTTTTACATTTCTGAGATACTGTCTTTTTGGATTCAATATTGGAATACGTTTTAATTGAAGGATCTGATTCTTCGAAGTCCATTTGGTTGTCATGTTTTGGACTATCAAAGTATTTGGTAACTGCCTTCAGGAAAGATGGTGAACACTGTATTTCTTCTTCTTCTTCATCAGTGTCACATTCGGATAACTCATCATTTTCAGGTGAATGATTTCCATGTAGAAGTGATTTTAAACTTTCTTGATCTATTGTATGCAATGCAAAATTTCTTTTGCTATGTAATAAAGATGGTGATTTTGAGGAACTGTCCAAATTTTGAGATGAATTGAATTCTTCATTTAACTGATGGAATTTTGACTGCTGAGATACTTTGTATGAATCATCTAATTTAAAATTCTTATCACCACACTTTTGATTTTTAAGTCTTGATAATTTTTGCTCTTGATTTTTTGCTGACTCAAATGAAAAGTTGTTACCCTGATCAGAAACAATTCTTTCTGCGTTTTTATTCCTTTTATTAATACCATTGAGTTTATCAAAATCAGCTAATTCCTTTCGTATATCATCATTTGATTCTAATGTTCTTTTTGTATTTACTGTAGACTGTGAGTTAGATTTAAATCCTTGAGGCTGAGAGCATTTATACGGCTCGATTTCATTTTTTAAATCAAAATTTTGATAACCTTCATAACGTGGTTTAGATTTTTGACTTGGAAAAAAAGTTTCTTTAATTCTTTCAAATGAGTTTGGTGTATATGAAACAGAATTTGGTGTTTTAAATGAATCGTTGACTGTAGTTTTTAATTGATCAGTTTTAACGTTTTTGAACTCATCATTCTGTCTGTTATTTTTATAGTTGGTTTTAATTTTTTTAATAGCAGATACATCAAAATGAACGTTCTCTACATTTTTAATAACTGGTTTAGAACAAGATGATTGCTGATTTAAACAAGGAGCTTGACTTTGAGCTGCTGCAGTTACATTTTTAGAATTTGAATTCGTTTCATTTTCTTTATTTTTTTCACCCATATCCTTATTTTCATTTGTAGTTTCTGGACTCTGACATCTTTTTGGGTACATTGAAGGTATATCATAAAATGAACAGATATCAGCTATATTATCGATAATAGTTGGTTCATCAGGTTCTGGTGGTGTTAAATTAGTTTGACTAAATTTTTGTGTACCAAACCTTTTATCTTTTTTTTTTGTTGTCATTTGTGTTTGACTATTGTTCTCTGCAGGTCTTCTATTTCGTTTACGATTATCCATGATTGAAAGTACTTGCTGAGTGTGATTTCGCATAGGTGTTTTCATTTTATCCATTCCATGAATAGTGATTTTTGAAGATAAGTTAGGTTTGCTGTTTGGTGGTATAATTATACATTCATTAGGTGTTGTGAAGAAAGGACTTTTATATTTATTACGAATTTCTTCATACTGTAAAATTGAAACAAATTTTATATGAATATTTGAATGAAATTTTTAAATACAATTTATTGCACATGTATACATACTTCTCTACCATATGTATTTTTAATAGAGCAAGAATATTCTACATTAAGAGTAGGATAAATGTGGCCGATGTGTATTCCTTCACCACAAACTGCATGTACATTTTGAGCTAGATCTTTAAGAAACCCTGAGGCTATTTCATTCTTGTTTTCGCATGTAAGAAATTCTGGTGTTTTAGATAAAAGACATGCTTCTGGGTATATATAAGGCTCGTTTGGATATGAAGGAAATACCACTTCATAAAACAACATACCATCACTGGTTTTTGGTAGGCGATAAGAGTACTAAAAATTAAAGAATGAAAATATGTATTGCAAGATTCAAAGTACTTGATTATATATATACAGTACCATATTTTTCCAATGTCTACGAAGGTCATTGTAAGTATTAAAAGAACACTTTTCTGGTAATGTCCTAGAGACTGATATAAGTCTTGCTCTAGTCAATCTATAATTATAAAACAATCCAAGTTATTTTATATGCATATGAATTATTTCCAAAATTTATGTTAATAATTTTGTGTTTATACTTTGGCAAGACATAAACCCATGGGCATGGAAATAATGTTAAGTTGATAGTATCGATGGTGCAATTAGGATTTGATATAAAGTTATCCAGTATACTTGGAGGTATCTTCAAAAATTCGAGTGTAAGAGTTTGTATATTTAATTTCATAGGTTTTAATTCAAGTTTTGTATTATCATCTAAAAATAAATTAATCACAATAAATAATTCAGTATAAGTAATTAAGCCTTTCATTCAAATATTTGTATTTTTGTATTATAAAAAGATTTTTTATTCATAAAACAGAAAATAAAAATACCCTTATAGTGTACATTCCAGTCTATAGCATCGATTGCAGGTGGAAAGGGTAGAAAATTACAACCTCGAAGGTAAAGTGATGTGCCAATCAAATTCCAATGTGGTGCAATTTTAAATGTAAATGTGTACTTCAAACAAGCTTCATAAATCTTTGGATGAACTTCTTCCGCATCAGAGAACTGTATATATACCCGAAAAAAATTAATGTAAGTTTAATGATTCTATTAAAAATTTTTTTTTAAATATTGCTTTAACTAATTTTATTTTCATGAAATTGTAAACTTGACGTTTAAAGAGATCTTATAGCGCTCCGTATTTAATCGTTACATTTCGAGGTATTTGGCTCGCGCGTTAAAAGTCGAAATAATCAATTTCTCTACTAAAAAAACCTTGTTTTTATACCTTAACGTTTAGTTCTTTTAGATGTTCTTGTAATTTTCCAGTCGTAAAGAACTTTCTACTAATTACGACGTGAACTGAATCTCCAACATTTTGTATCGACGGGGAAGCAACGCAGCATCTTACAGAGTAGATTATCAGTCTGAAATATTTCATGCGCACGAAGAAATCGATTATCTTTTTACTCTTATTTTAACAAATTTAAAAAGTAAGCAACACGAGAAATCAAGTGATTACCTGCACGTTAAAACTTGAGAATGAAATAAGGATTTGATAATTGAGTCCTGCTTATCGGAAGGAATCACTTTGCAATTTACGCAACAAAGGTCTTCAAGATTTGGTATCTTTAAATCAACTTCCGTTTTATGAGTCATTTTTGTAAAGGATTTATAAATTTTATAATTATTTATGTAATACTCTTTGATTCTCACTGCTCTGGTTTCGACTAACCGCACTATTCACCGAAATCAACGTTTTATGAGTTCTCTTTGTAAAAAACCGTTAATTTTCAAATCGAACGTTTTTAAATTTTGTCGTTAAACAAGCGCGCTAATGTTTTCATAAAAGGGCGGTACAAATTTAAAATGGAAGAATCTTTGTTTGAAATAAATGAAGCTGAATTTTTATTTATAATTATAGTGAAATTTATGTTATCTTTATATTCAATATTGCAAAAATAACTGTTTAATTTTTTTACTAAATCAAAATTTATAAATTATTCATCTTGACTCCGTTAATATGTTTGTTGGTTCTCAAAAATATAATATGGCAAGAAAATAATCTTTAGTATTATAAATAGCCACTTTTTAAGAAGTTATTAATAAAAAAAAATAATATATATAAGAAAACGGGAGGAGGGATACAGGATAAACATAAAATAGATCTGAATGTTCAAAAAAGTAAGTACACCTTTTTTTATTGTAAATCAAAATGTTCATTATTTACAAGTCTTAATGGATATTAAAACAATCTTAAAAAAATGAAGAATGAGCAATTGGAAAAAATATTGCTTAAAAATCACGACTACAATTACAAAAGCTTCTAAGAACAAAATTACTTTGGAGAAAAATTACTTTTGTAAAAATTACAAAAACTCGCAATAAATAATTGATAAATTATGCAACGATTGCATTTAATTGTCAGTTTCAGTGGATANTTGTCGATGATCAATGATAAAATTGTGACAATTCATGGAATTTGTGGTTATCGTCCTTCAACTGTAAAGAAAAATAAGTAAAAATTAGTTTTAAATAAATTTGTTAAATTTTGTATTAAATTTAATTTGTGCAAACTTACTGTAGGAAGCTAAGTCTATTTCATCAGGTAATTCAGTAATGTTCACGTCAAATCTTTCTTGCACGTCATTCAAGATTTTAGCATCGCTCTCATCGCTGATGAACGTAATAGCCAAACCTTTTGTACCGAATCTTCCAGCTCGTGCTACTCGATGGAGGTATGTATCGGAATTTTCAGGCATATCGTAATTAAATACGATGTTTACTCGTTCAATATCCATACCACGGCCAAAGAGATTCGTAGCTACCAAAATTCTCTGCAAATAAACATAATATTCGTTAATTTAGAAAATTTTGTAGTCAAACTTATAATATCATTAGTATTTTTGCATACACTCAGTGAGAGAGTTCAAGAGAATCACGATGTGATCATGTTTGAAAAATGTCATCATTGTATTAATATATAAAATAATTATATATATAAAAAAATAGATACCTTCTGGAAATCTTTGAAGGATTGATATCTAGTCAGTCGTTCTTCTTGTGTCATTCCTCTGTGGATGCCGATCGCCGGGAAGTTTTGTTCAGTGAGAAGTTGAGCTAACGCCATGCACCTCTGGACTGATTTTACGAAGATAACGACCTAAACAAAGTTGGATTTTTAGTTTTTTTTTTCTTTTATATGAAATATTTATGAATATAGAATATAACAATATGTTGAAGGTAAACTCACTTGATTGAATTCAAGAACGTCTAAAAGTTCAAAGAGTTTCTTGTTCTTCTCATTTTCTTTCAGCTTGATATAATGCTGCTGTAATCCGTGAAGCGTAAGCTTGGCTTCATCATCCACATAGACTTCCATAGGCTGCGCAAACAAGTAAAATTTTGTATAAGATTAATTCAACTTACTCGATTCTTCCAATAGGAATACAATTCTGGAATTTTTCACTGCAAATACTACTGAATGGACAGAGGCCCACTTATAACACTTGTGTAGTTACAAATTAGGCGTTTACAAAATCTATAATGAAATATATGCTCAACATTACATAGCAACATACTGACTAAAAAAAAAATACTTATAACTATATGACGAAAATTTGACTTTGTGAACCTTTAAGTATTTTTGATAGAATGAATAACTTAACATCTATAATTAAAAACAATACAAATAATCGAGTATTTTTTAACACGGCACTGACGAAATATTCTGCTCTCATCATGAATTGTATTGTTTTTGTACCGATTTACTACATACTGTTTGGCGACTCCCACCTCCTAGCCGTGCCAATAACAAGAACTCTGCGGTCGCCTCGACACACCTAAGGTAGCACACCCAGGAATGCTCAGCTACATCCACTGTCTTGTCAATGGCAAACATCTCACTCTCACGCTCTTTGCGAGTACTTGAAAATTGCTCAGCATGCATCATGTATATAGTTGACAGGGTTGTACAATTGCATGATTGAAATGGACTTTACATTTTTTTTTTTTTTTCAACAACCCGTTTATACTCATATAGTATATGAACTGGCAAGTATCCAGCGCCATTATATTTTATGCTCTCTTATGCCAAATTTTGATGACTTATGAGTTATATCATAAGCCAAATGCCTTCCATGTCATGTATATTCTAACAACGGGATATTTACTATGACCGAACGCGAAATGCAATTTTTATCTGAACCCGCAAAAGGTATTTTTAAGTTAATCAGTTCCCCCTGGATCCTCTTGAATCTTCTTTCTTGAATTCTTCTTTCTTCAGGATGTCTTGAACTCTTGACCCCACCCACATCAGCAAAAAGTATTGTTACGTAAATCCAACCCCTTTTTTTTAAATCTGTCCCTACATTTCTCGTGAGCGTTATGATATCTTATTCGAGGCACGTGTGTTGTAAAACTTTACTCAAAACAAATTAACAAAATTGCGGTCTGTAATACGTCCGTTATGTGTTGTCGCGAACGGTTAAGTTTTAAAAATCATGTATCTTCAACAAAGACATGGAGGATGGCATAAAGAGGCTGGCTCATCCAGAGAACGCATATTGGAACTCTGATGATGTCCACAGGAGTCATTCCGTAAAATCGTATCAAACTTCAGACTATTGCCTTCACGGTCTTGTTTATCTACCCCACCCCCCGGATGTTTTCTAATCGGTATTTATAGGCGAGGACGGAATTGGAGATCATAGTGAAGTCATCACATCTTACATCTTGCATGAATTTCTTGCAGACTGGACGAATCTCCTTCGATAATGTGGCGCTGAACATCATAACTTGCTTGCCATGAGGAGTGCTTCGGAAAATTTCTTGTACATCTTTACGCATGTCTGTAATGATATCAAGATATATTAAATTCATGTTACATTTGCTTATTTAATAGATGTTTGTTATTGGCTTTTTAAATTGATAACTTACCTAACTGTTCGAGCATTTTGTCGCACTCATCCAAAACGAAATGCTTCAGGTGCTTAAGGTTCAGCTTTTTGCTTTTGATAAGAGCTAAGATACGTCCTGGTGTTCCCACAACAATGTGGGGACATGTGTTTTTCAGGACCTCTTCGTCTTTTTGGATTGGTAAACCACCAAAGAATACTGATACCTATAAAATACAAATAGAAAATTAAATAAAATCTTCTCTAATTAGAAATGAACGATTTGATTATAATAAGAGGATTAAGTCAGTAGTGGGTAGTGGTAAAGTGAGTGTCATCATCTTTGGCTAAGACAAGCGTTACATCATTTGAAATCCTCATTACAATTATTAAATTTTTTTAATGGATAGATATTTACCTTGACGTTTTGCATGTATTTGCTGAACCTTTCATACTCCTTGCTAATTTGGAAAGCTAATTCTCTAGTATGACACATAACCAAAACATAGACATGGTTTTCTGTGGATTCCAGCTGCTGCAGGGTAGCCAGGACAAAGACAGCAGTTTTTCCCATACCAGATTTAGCCTGGCAAAGGATATCCATACCAAGTACAGCTTGTGGAATGCATTCGTGTTGAACTGTAAAATTGAAAATAAAAATTGTTAAATTTTGTCCCTTGATAATCAATAAATTATTCTTATGATATTGAATTATCAGGATAGATATAAGCAATCATAAAATATCAGTTGTCCCTATCTATGTTAATTCATCATGTAATTTTTAATTTTGAGAATAAAAATTAAATTTAGATGTAAATAAAAATCAATACAATACCTTCTGAAGGATGTTCAAAACCACAGTCAACAATAGCACGAAGAATTTCGGGCTTTAGCAAGAAGTCCCTGAAGCCACTGCTGTGGATAGATACATATGTTCCCTTGACTTCCTTTTTGGCAGGGGCGACTTCTCCATTTCCTTCGACAATCTGTTCGGTCTGCTCCTCATCTTCGTAATCCAAAAGATCATCATTGTCTGCCATTTTGAGTTAGTGGTGAGTGTAACGTTATGCAAATAATGAACAGTTCTGTAATCAGACAAAAAATATTTATTTAGTAAAATTGTTTTCATATTCAACAATCCATACTTTAATAATACCGATTATAGAGTAATTTAATAATTGTATCACGAGAGGATTCTGTCAGTAGTGGGTAGTGGTAAAGTGAGTGTCATCATTTTTTGGCTAAGATAAGTGAAACATCATTCAGAATCCTCTTTACAACGTTAACTAAAATAACGCAATAGCACTTTGATCAAGATAAAAATTCGCGTCACGCTTCAAGTGCATCAATATATGTAAGTAACGAATTATGAATATTAAATGCGACGCGCAGTTATTTATTTAGATAAACAATCATACATCTAAAGTCGACAAGTATCACGAATATCCACACGCAAACTCGAGCTTATACACGCACAAGCGCATCAAGCCGCTTTTATAAAATGGCTACACACGATGCGCATCGAAACTCGTGACTCGAGCACCGCTACAAAAATCAATATATAAGCGTCTTCAAGCACTCTACGCTTGCCAAATACGTAACACCGAAGTGAAAACTCAGAAATAAGCAACACAAACGATGAATTAACAAAGGCAAATCAAAACTATCAGTTTATGCGTCCCAAGCGCGTAAGTACGCCATAACGTTCAATAACCGCCTCGTGGCGTCGCTCACTCACAATTACGCCGGATTTAAATTTCGCACAGACACTTTGCAAACGCACAACCAAGGAAAATAATATGCACGTAATACACACGAAATTCGCGAAAATTCAACGAGATAACTTTGATCAATGGATCGACGCTTTTAACGGACGATAAATGTGGATTATAATGTGCAAGTGCACGAGTTACTCACCTCAGCGATCAACGACGACTGAGCGGAACGACGGAGCGAAGGAGCTCGATGAACTGGGCCGGGCAACGCCGCGACACGAGGTGGAAGGGGAAAGCCAAGCCATTTTATGCCGGCGCATGCATAGGACTTCCGGACGCGCCAAGATGCTGTGTATACTACGAGAGTCAGAGGAACTACTCGAGTAGGATATTGGATAATGGCGTGTGATGAGTAGATAGCTATGTAATGTTTGATGAATGAAATTATCGCGATTGTGACGAGGAATCGCCATGTTTCGATTGGGTGCGTGGTTTTTTTACAAGAGTATGTTTTATCGGGTTGGGATGATTTGTAATATTTGTGTTATTCGGCGAGGAATGTAGCGGTAATTTATCCCTATACAATACAACGCTCTCCCTTTTTCTAGTTATATTTGAGTTTTAAAGAGGAAATGAAGTGGCGCCCTCTTTTACCTTTGTTTCGTAAATGTAATAATAAAAGCGGAGATTATAATTACACAATTTTATATATTTTTTATTTAGAGTCTTACAAAAAATTACGGTAACTTTCTTCAAGAATCAGAGCTGGTTATATTGATAAAAGAACTAAATGAATCGATTTTATCAAAATTTACGGAGGCCTACTTACCGCCAATTTTGTAGTACGAAAAATCAATAAAGCACTATGTGGAGATTTGAATCAATTTTGCTCGTAAAAAATACACTATTTAGGAAATCGTTATATATGTATCACACGGGTATAATAAAAATAAGAACATCATGGTAGAAATACGTAATATCATATCGCATACGATAATCTATTATATATATATATGTCATACACGCATGTGTGTTATATTAGGTACTGATAATGATAACCGCATATTTACTCAAGAGAAAAAAAAATTCTGTCGACATCGTTGGAAATACATTTATTTTAAAGGATATTTCATAATTTGTATAAAATAAGCTATCTTAGTTATTCCATATCGTCTGTCCTAACGAAGAGTAATACATTTCATTTCTCGACGCGAAGACTATAATATATTCCGCAATCTCCATCGCGTCGAAGACTAACACATTTCGGAGTTTTACGATTATATTAGATTTCTCCTTTTTTTAACGGTCGTCGCCGAAATTTTAGATAGAAAAAAATAATACATAACAAGAATTGCGTATATACTAGTATATACTGTAAACATTTTTAATTTTTTCACGGGTTTGATGTCGAGATATGTATAGGTACTCATGTAACAGATGTAAAGTCTATACAGGAATAAAGAATATTATTATAGTATTATAGGTACTCATGTTTCTGCTTTTGGTGATAATTTGATGAAAACGCTATCGATTGAGTTGGAATTTTCACAGTACACATTTCTTATCGTATATTATTTGTTTAAACTTTAAAACTCGCTAACCCAGCATAAACAGAACGTGAAATTTTTTGTAGTACGTGCGGCGGGAGTGTGAGATGTATTAGTTTTCGTGGCAGGAATGCAAATGTATTAGTCTTCGACGCAAGAGTGCAAAATATAATAGTCTTCGCAGCAAAACGGAAATGGATTAGTTAAATTAAATAACAATAAAACTGGGCCAAAAATAAAAAAAAAATTGATAAATAACTCATTGTTTTGTATACAAACAATTATAATACTCTTTGATAAAATAAGAGATTAAAATATTATAGAACTTTGTGCACGCGAGTTATACATTTTTGTCGACGTGTTTACTCTTCAAGTAAGAGTAATTTTTTATTGTTTAAATATTTAACTTCGCATATAAAAATAACATTACCTGATAAAAGTCTTTAATTTAGATAAACTCTAAAGTTTTTCACCTTACCGATAAACACGCACTTGTCGCTCTCGATGCTCTTGAAGTTGAAGTACTCGAGGAAACTGACGAACTTCTTGTTCCAGCAACACATGGAGACTGTTTCAGCCAGATACTTCTTTGTAATCTGCAGACAAGGCCTTCTCCAGCGGTGTATCCTTCGGGTTGCTGTAGTTGAATCTCCTCTTGTAGATCGCCGTAAAGAAAAACTGTCTTCACGACAAACTGTCAATATCAAGATCTTCTTTTGTATACACGTCACAAAATATTCCGGTATTATTTATTGGCCATAGCTTTTCTACAGGAAAAATACAGTAGTGTAAAGAAATTGTTAATGGATCACTTTATGTATAAATGGGTATAAACATACGTTTGAGGAGCGAATAAAAAAAATGTAATAGATATATAGATAAAAAAAGTATAAACACGATCAAAATATATGGTTTACAAGCAAGTTTTATACATATACTTAGAGGAGAGTGAATCGAGGCCTCGATGAAAGCAATTCGTATAAAATTTTTTTGTCTGTATAATATTTTCATAGTTGCGCGCATATTAAAATAGTATATAGGTAAATCGAATTCTACAAAAGTATGCATAAAAAATGTTCCACTTCAATTAAAAAAAAAGACATTTTTTGTATGTTTCTTTGTAGCATATATTGCAATTATTATCGAACTTGATATTTATGTGCCAAATTGCCTAACAGTATTTCGACACGGGATGATTATTTTTCGTACACACATATTCTACAATTTACCGGCATTTATTTGCAATGTATTACCGGTAATTTATTTGAATTTATTTGCAATGTATTACCGAATTAGAAGCCAACGCGCCGTAAAAGGTCATTTTTTAATTCAGCTATCGAAAAAGTGTCGCCCTGCATGGACCGCCCTTATTGTTATTTACAATATTTGTGACACCTACATACATTATAAACGTCTAAGAAGTGTTGAATTTGATTAATTTATTGCTGTCGATTTTTAAAAAGACACAGATTTGTTTCAATTTGACGTTTCTTAAACAAATCTTTGTCTTTTTATATGACAGCAACTTTGTATGTATAACCGACATGTTTTTATAAAGTTTGAAACAAGTTTACATCATATTTGTACTTACTCATGGTCATCGCACAATGGCTGTACATACAACAAGTTTTGTAACAAATTGCCTTTATAAAAACTTGCACATCAGCAACTATTTGCTATTATATTATACATTTTTTGATTGAGCGTGTAGGTTTCTAAAAATTGTATTATATACTGCATAAACATATTCCGATATAATTGATGCGTAGTCAATAATAATAGGACTGTGCGATATTTTTCAAAAATTAAACAAAATGCCTATTCGACCCACATAATAAGAGCAACAAACGAGATATAATGTTTAAATATATTTATAACTGGAGTTGGACATATTTTTTATTTTTTAATTTCGTTAAGTATTTTTGCTTTCCAAGTACTATTTTTATATGCCTGTTGTGAGAACGCGGAATAACTAATAATATAATAATATATGATATTTGCTTTGCGTGTAAGAATTGGCCGAATCTTCTCTATAAGTACCTCCGTGAAAGTATCTTAATTTTTCCGATGCAACATTTTCAATTTATATAGATTTGCAAATACCTATACATTATTAATAGTCTTGAATAAAAAAAGCATTAAACTTGTGTTATAATCTCATTTGATATTAGAATTATCTTAAAATTACACAGAAACGTCTATGTCCGCAATATACTATGAAAAATTTCAATCCTTCTATATTTACATTTACGTAACGAACAATTGATGAGTGCCTAAACAGCTTTGCAATTTAGCTGATGCAAATTTTTCGATTTCGACAATTGTATATATGTACATATAAAGTACCAAGTAGCAACGCCGAGCGGCGCTGTATAGTCTGCGATCCCCCACCACTCTGTGAGAGAGATCAAAGAGAGCAGAGAGGTGGCGTAGGTGGACTTGGAGAGAAACGCTTCGCCCGGTCCTGGATACAAAACATCGCTCGTCCTTCAGTCCTTCACGTCAGTCCTTCTCTGGTAGTCATCAGTGAAGCAAGCAAGTTCTGCTCCTATACTTCAGTGTTGACAACAAGCTTCCTGCAATATCTGCAACTGTAAGCTACTAGTACCTACGCTTTTGACAAAGGGTCCAAGTCGTCTCTCCGGCTATCTACACTATACCTATACAACCAGTTCTACCGTTCAAAGAGTAAGTACAATTTACGTACAGTTCTTATACGAGTCTCCTGTTCTTGTGTATTGATTCGCTGCTACTTGTGTGTGTGTTAGCTTTCGATATAGTGTAACTCTGCGCTAAAGAATTTTCGGTTTAACTTGACTAACAAAGTGCTCGATTCCGTGTAATGTCAAGATAATTTGTGTTGCCGGGTTACCGGGTGATGCAGTGTTTTGAATGAATATTCCGCAAACTTGGCGATTTCTTTAGTTCTATTGCTTGCTAGAGACATCGGTGAAGGTCAATTCGTAGTTATTTATTTTCAATATTTACATACACGCCAAAATACGTAAGTTATCTTTCAATGATACGCGGCAATGCACAAGTGCGTGAATGAAGTAATCGGCAACAATCAAGATGGCGTCTAGGAACATGGCGACATTTTTGTAGTAAACTACGATAGATTGCATGATTGCATCCGTATACTTAGTTGTAGAGTGTAGAAAACTGTGATATTTTAGAAAAGTAAATGTGTAAATGGAGTCATCGGAAAATAGCGTCGGTTTGTTAAACTGCGAGAACAGTCACCCGGTATTTTAAAGTGCTATGTGAATAACAAAACAGTGAATTGTTATTGTTGTACATCGAGTTTTGTTTAGTACACCAAACTTTTTTAGTATTTTGTGAGTAGTCTATAAGGACTTGCTAAGATTTTGACAAAATTTTGGCAGTGATAAAGATGTCAATATCCATAATCTAACAATATTTTCTTTTATTGTATAGGCTTTAAAAAAATAACCAAAAATGGCAGATCATGATGACCTTCTGGACTACGAAGATGAGGAGCAAACTGAACAAGTTGTAACAGGAAATGGAGAAGTTGCTCCACCTAAAAAGGAAGTCAAAGGAACCTACGTATCCATTCATAGTAGTGGTTTCAGAGATTTCTTGCTGAAACCAGAAATCTTACGTGCCATTGCTGACTGTGGTTTTGAACATCCATCAGAAGGTAAATAATATAATGATGGCAACATTTATGTTTATTTAATTGAATTTTATCTCATTACAAGTTCTAATTTAAATTTATGTAATTTCAGTTCAACATGAATGTATACCTCAAGCTGTACTTGGTATGGACATTTTGTGTCAAGCCAAGTCAGGTATGGGAAAGACAGCAGTTTT
>UCOJ01000956.1:0-33423 GCA_900474305.1 Cecidostiba fungosa | reverse complement strand
CCCTTCTAGGAGCGATAGTTTGTTTACAAAGTCAATGCATATTAGGTGTGTATACAGTGTTCATGTATAAATATGACTGTTTAATGGTAAACAAGTAAAATTTCAATTATTTTAAACAAATGTTAATTTTCGGCATTTTTAACTTTCGGCAATTTTACCCGACGTGACTTTATTTTTCGGCAATTTTAACTTTCGGTATATTTACTTGTATGTAAAATTAGCCTTCGTTACATTTCTCCCCACCCGCTGTAGAGTGTAGAAAACTATGATATTTTAGAAAAGTAAATGTGTAAATAGCGTCATCGGACAATAGCGTCGTTTTGTTAAACTGCGAAAACAGTCACCCGGTATTTTGAAGTGCTATGTGAATAACAAAACAGTGAATTGTTATTGTTGTGCATAGCGTTTTGTTTATTACACCGAACTTTTTAAATATTTTTTGAGGTAGTCCAAAGATTTTTACAAAATTGTATCAGTGATAAAGATGTCAATATCCATAATCTAACAATATTTTCTTTTATTATAGAGGCTTTAAAAAAATAACCGAAAATGGCAGACCATGATGACCTTCTGGACTACGAAGAGGAGGAGAAAACTGAACAAGTTGTAACAGAAAATGGAGAAGTTACTCCACCTACAAAGGAAGTCAAAGGAACCTACGTATCCATTCATAGTAGTGGTTTCAGAGATTTCTTGCTGAAACCTGAAATTCTACGTGCCATTGCTGACTGTGGTTTTGAACATCCATCAGAAGGTAAATAATATAATGATGTGTAACATTTATGTTTATTTAATTGAATTTTATTTCATTACAAGTTCTAATTTAAATTTATGCAATTTCAGTTCAACACGAATGTATACCTCAAGCTGTACTTGGTATGGACATTTTGTGTCAAGCCAAGTCAGGTATGGGAAAGACAGCAGTTTTTGTCTTGGCCACTTTGCAACAGCTAGAGTTGGCAGAAAATCAAGCTTTGGTTTTGGTAATGTGTCACACTCGGGAATTAGCTTTTCAAATTAGCAAAGAGTACGAGAGGTTCGGCAAATACATGCCACAACTCAAGGTAAAACATTTTTTTTTAAACTTCCTTTTTTTGCTTGAAAGAATTTTTTAATTTACTTTATTTTAATTAATTTTAGGTATCAGTTTTCTTCGGTGGATTGCCTATTAAAAAAGATGAAGAATTACTAAAGAATAATTGTCCTCACATTGTTGTGGGAACACCTGGACGTATTTTAGCACTTATAAAGAGTAAGAAACTCGACCTAAAGCATTTGGAACATTTCATTCTTGACGAATGTGACAAGATGCTGGAACAACTAGGTAAATTATATTTTTGATCATTAAAATATATTAAAATTTTTTTCCATTTTGAATTAGTATCTTCATATTTTTCTTATTTGTTACAGATATGCGCAGAGATGTACAAGAAATTTTCAGAAATACTCCACATAATAAACAAGTTATGATGTTCAGCGCAACATTGTCCAAAAATATTCGTCAAGTCTGCAAGAAATTCATGCAAGATGTAAGTTGACTTTACTTTATTCTTCAATTCCATTCTCAACTATAAATACCGATTGAATACTATTCAGGGGGTGGGATAATCAAATTACGCCGGGAATTCAACACAGAAGTTTAAATCGATTAATGAAAATGATTTTCACGGATCTATATTGCGATAGTATCCACCAACAAGGGGCATAGCATCATTACAGAATATTTGAATTTTAATTCGAGAACTAAAATCATATTGTTGTCGACACTGATGATTGATGTTTTAAGTTCATACGTTTTCTAAGATATTATTTTTTAAAACGAATCTATTAATCACTGAGTAATTCATAGTTACAAAAGTCCGACGCAAAATTAAAAAAGATGAAATCAAAATAAAAAGGTAGGAAATTAAGTCAGATAATCAACTGTTAGGGTTGGGGGGGTTTAGAGAAGACATCAAGACGTCCTGAAGATAGAAGACATCAAGAAAGAAGATGCAAGAGGATTAGGGGAATCGCGAACATTAAAATTGAAAACCTTTATCTCAACTCGGATATAAAAAATTAAATCCATACTAAAAAGCGCGATACATAATTTTAAAGAAACTTCTTTTTCCATTAATGGTTTTCATCATCAGTGGTCGACACAATATCAGAAATATCTGGATTTAATGAGGATCACCACATGTGTATTGGTTTACAATGTAAAAGTGGCAACTCATTCATGAAGGCTAATTACCTTTGTGGTCCAGTAAGGATAACAAAAAATGAGAAAAATACTTTCTCAGAATCCTAAAAATATTTTGAGTAAGAGTATTATTATCGACTCATTATCTTATTAGTTAAACGTATACCGGAAAACACTTGTTCGGTGCGGTGGATGTTGCTGAGAATCCTGGGTGCACCACCTTTTTCTATTCAGATGACTACAGTTTTCGTTCATGGCACATCTGAGTGATCGGAGTCGCCGAACCGTATGTAGTTCCAAACTAAAAATTAACGATTTTAATTTCGAAACTGAAACGATTGTGAATGAACACAAAAAGTTGTAATGGTTTTTGGGTGGATAATTTTTATATGTACATTCTTCGGTATCTTATATTAATACTAATGTTCATTTACTCCTTTGTATAATATGTGAAACATTTTTATATTTTTCAACTTAGACCTATGTAAACTTTTTTTTCTTATGTATTATAAGAAAAATTTGTATATTGTCTTCGCAGTACCTTTGTGCTTCTCAACATTTTTGTTTATTGTTAAAAATTGCATATACTCATCGTTTGTATTGTTCAATTTTACAGCCAATGGAGGTCTACGTGGATGATGAAGCTAAACTCACTCTTCATGGATTACAACAACATTATGTTAAACTCAAAGAGAATGAGAAAAACAAGAAACTCTTTGAACTTCTAGATATTCTCGAATTCAATCAGGTATGTATTTCTTTGAAAATCTTAAATATTTATTAAGAATTAATCCAGTAAATGACAATGTTTTTAATTGTTTAATTTTATTTTTTTACAGGTCGTAATTTTTGTAAAATCAGTTCAGAGGTGTATGGCGTTATCTCAACTTCTGACAGAACAGAACTTCCCAGCAATCGGTATCCACAGGGGAATGACTCAAGAAGAACGATTGACTAGATATCAGTCTTTCAAAGATTTCCAGAAGGTATTTATCGATTTTTTTCTGCAAATATACTAATTAAAACGTTTCTTAAAAGATTTCCTATTTAATCACGTTACATTTTTTTTTTACAGAGAATTCTGGTAGCTACAAATCTGTTTGGTCGAGGTATGGATATTGAAAGAGTAAACATCGTCTTCAATTACGACATGCCAGAAAATTCTGACACATACCTCCATCGAGTAGCTCGAGCTGGACGATTCGGTACAAAAGGTTTAGCTATCACCCTTGTTAGCGATGAAGCAGATGCCAAAATTCTGAATGATGTACAAGAAAGATTTGATGTAAATATCACCGAACTCCCAGATGAAATTGACTTAGCTTCTTACAGTAAGTAGAAATTTTTTACTTGATATTGTGTTGTTGTTTATTTATGTAAAAACATATATTAATGATAAATTTTTTTTTTTTGTTTGTTTCAGTTGAAGGAAGATAAATTATTGTATTTTATCAAGATCTACATTTTTTACCTAAATGTATCTTTTCACTCTTACCAGTATACGTATTCTAATTTATATTTTATTAGCACAATAATAAAACTCGAAAAATCACCTGAATTGTTTTTTTCTATTTTTTTTATATATAAACTACAAAGTAATGCCTAAAACCAAACTTATAGTTGAAATAAAAATTAGGCTTAGTAAAAAAAAATATAATTTATTATGAAATAGTTTTATTTTCTTACTTAAAAATATTGTATAGTGGAATTAATACTAGTCATACATAATATAAATTAATTTAATTTTTTATTTTTGGTGCCCTGGTTGCCCCCACCGCGACCTATAGAGACTGGGCCTCTTCCTCCACGATTACCGAATGCACCTAAAATGAAAATAATTTTTTTTATAAAACTTCATTTGCCTTTCCTATCAAAAGTGATAAAGTACATAATGGTTAATATGTAATTAATTTCTCAAAAAAATTTAATAAATTAAACATAAATTAAAAAATTTAGTTATTAATTATCCTCTATCCCCAATACCAAAGTTCTTCGTAAAAAAAGTAGGAATTTTAAAATAACTTATTTGTTATTACTGATTTATGATGTACAATTTTAAAGAAATTTATCTAATGAAACTTGCTATGGAATATAATAAAAAATTATATAAAAATTATATAATTATTATTATATGAAAATTTTTTAGCATACCTCTGCCACCCCCACGACCACCTCTTTGGTTCTGTCCTCCTCTGCCTTTCATTTCACCACGGCCCCTGGATTTCATTTGAACATCCTCTTTGACCATATCAATAACTTCATCAGGTATTCGCAAATATTTTATTGTGCTGCCTCTGATATAGCATTCAGGCATCCTCCAGAATTTGTCACCATCCTATATGTAGAGTAATTGATATTTGATTATAATTGCAACATTTTATGGAATAATATAATTATAATAATATATGTGATTAAATGTACTTTATGTTTTAATTCTAAAGACATAACAAACTTATAGAAAGAAATTAGTCATGAGAATAATATAAAATATTTAATATTTATAAAAATTGTAGAAAAAAAGTAATTTTTAAAAAAACTGAATCATTGAAATTTGTAAAGATTTTTCAACAATTAGAAAATCAATTATACATTTTCGTATCAAATATATGACTTGAATTCACATAGACAACAACAAACTTACCCTTGAAGTACAGATGACCTCTCGAAGATTAATGTTCATCCAGTTATCACAACTAACCAAGTGACCGTTATATGTTTCTCCATTTTAAAATTCTACTAACTGTAAAAAAGATATTATTTTAATACAGATGTTACATATTTCCGCTTGAAACAATTTCTGCAAATTTAATAAGTTAGGTTAGAATCTTACCATAGGATGATTTTGTGCAGTACGCAATAACGATAAGGGTAACTGTAAATTAAATAAAACAATTATTGCATAGAATCTTTGGACATTGAAATTTCATAATTCTGAGCTAGTTTTTCCTTACCATTTTGCATAAACTTTTTACTGTACAGTAAGCCTAAATTTCACAGCGGTGCTAGCTTTATAAACATACCGTATCATCTGTGGACTGTGCCGCTTGTATCATTTGTATGTGTATACATATTATATCTATATACATTCAACTCCGGTTTCTACGCTACAGCGGCTACATAGTGAACTGAAATACCTAAGCTAAGCATCAACTGCATCAAGTCGGAGTACAGCAGGTAATAGTCGCAGACTGCGGTAAACGCATGTTTAACGTTTTTGCAATAAGTAAGATTTGCTCATTTACTCTGCTGTTGTTACCTTTAATTACTACTGGAGACTGATTAACCTGTAGTTAATTTACTCGGGTTTTAATAGCAATAATGTTTGGGAGAAGTAAATTTTTGCGCTGCTTATGTCAGCAAAGTTTCGTAAAATATCGACGAGCTACTGCAGAGTGCTCAAAAGTAAGTGGTTCTTTTTTTAAGATTCTTGTGCCAATTAGTAAGGACAATTGCTTTTCTCGCTTTAGTGTCTGCAGCATGTTTACACAACAAGTGCGAATGTGCACACCCAGCAATTACCTACACAAAAAGTAAAAATCAAGCCAAAGATATCGGTGGAAGCAGTCAATAAATTTGTGAATAGGACTCACACGTGTGGAGAATTAACTATTTACAATTCCAACGAAAGCGTGACTCTCTGTGGATGGTTGGAACATGAAAGGTTGGGCAAGTTCCTCATACTACGTGACTCCTATGGCTCTACTCAATGCATCATAGATGATGACGTAAACAATTAAAAAATGTATTATAACAGTGAAGGAAAACATGGTTTAACGTTTAACTTCTTTTTTTAGAAAGATGACCTGCGAAAATCACTGCTAGATTTACATCTTGAAACAGTTTTGACTATAAGTGGAACAGTTGTTCCAAGGCCTGATGGTCAATGTAATCCAAAAATGAAAACAGGTGATATCGAGGTACGTGTGGAGTCATTGGAAATTTTAAACACAGCTAAGCAACAGTTGCCCTTTTCAATCAGACATTTTAGCAAGGCAAAAGAGTCACTTCAAATGCAGTATAGGTATTTAGCTCTTAGATTTCCTGAATTGCAAAGAAATTTGAGGATAAGATCTTGGGTGACTATGAAGATGAGAGAGTATTTAATCAACCAATGTGATTTTGTCGATGTGGCCACACCAAGTTTATTCAGAAAAACTCCAGGTGTTGGTAAAACTTATCCAACATTTTCAGTTTATTTTAAAATATAGGAGTTCTCAATACTTTGACTATTTTTAGGGAGCTCAAGAATTTGTTGTTCCAACTAAACATCTAGGGAAATTTTATTCTCTTGTTCAGAGCCCACAGCAATTTAAACAATTACTTATGGTAGGTGGTATTGATAGATATTTTCAAATAGCTCAATGCTATAGAGATGAAGGTTCTAGACAAGACAGGCAGCCTGAATTTACACAGGTATGTTCTTTTGACTAATTTTTCAATAATCATCATTTCAAGCTTTTTAAATGAAAACGTTTTCAATTTTTATTTAACTTTGATGTTATTTTTTTAGTTAGATATTGAAATGTCTTTTGTAGACCGAGAAGACATAATGGATTTGATTGAAAACTTGATTGCAAATAGTTGGCCTGAATCGCTAGAAAAACATTATCCACCATTTCCAAGATTGACTTATGAACAATCAATGGAGTCCTATGGTTCTGATAGTCCTGATTTAAGAATACCTGGAAGAGTAATTAATTAATTATTTCTGATTTAATTTTATTAAACTAATTTTATTTTTCCATTCATTTCGAATTATTTGTAGATTTATAATATTACTGACATTGCACATAATGCTGGAGACGGATTCGATTTATCATGTGACTTGTATGCAGCTGTATTCAGTGGAAAACGGGTAATGTTTTTTAATCAAATTCAAATAACGCAACTGTATATATATCTATACGATTATAATCATTACAGTTATTTTATTTTAGGAATATTTGACAAAATCTGCCAAAGAGCAACTAGTTAAATTAGCTGAACAAGCATTTCCAAAAGCAAAATTGGTAAAGCACAAAGTCACAGACCCAGATTTGAACGGACTCAGTTATTTACTGTCTGGACAAACAAGGCAAAACATTGTCAATCAGTTCAAGTTGCAGGAAAAAGACGTCATTTTAATGGCTTATGGTCCAAAGCAAGATGCTGTACGTTTTACGAAACAGTTCTATACATCTATTATAAATTGTAATAAATTTGAGTCTATTGTAAATTAGTTTCAAAATTGTTATTTTTAGAGGCAACTGCTTGGAAAGATTCGAGTTGAATTTACAAATATTATGGAATCACATGGACTAACTATTAGAGAATCTGGATATAAATTTGCATGGATAATCGATTTTCCTTTATTTGAACTTGATGAAGATACTAAAGGTTTGAAAACCACTCATCACCCATTTACTATGCCACATCCTGATGATATGCAGTATTTATTAACAGCTCCTTTAAAGGCATGTCTGATCATTTTATTAATGTATCATACTATTTCATAAATCGATTAACTATGAATATTGTAAATAATTACATATAGGTTCGAGGGTTGCAGTATGATTTAACTGTTAATGGAGCAGAGGTTGGAGGTGGATCAATACGTATTCACCAAAAAGCACTGCAGGAACAAGTCTTCAAGATGTTAAATATTGATCCATCAACCATGTATTATATGCTAGAAGCTTTAGATAGCGGTGCTCCCCCTCATGGTGGAATTGCATTGGGTAAGATTGAGATGTTTTAATTTGATTATTGCAATAAGGTATAAGAAGTCAGCATAAAAAATTTTTTTGTAAATACAGGACTAGATAGATACATGTCTGTAATTTGTGGAGCACCTAGTATTAGAGATGTCATAGCTTTTCCAAAAACTATGGAAGGACGAGATTTGATGTCAGGTGCTCCAGCTCGCATTTCGGAAGAAGACAAAAAGTTATATCATATAGAAGTGTTAAGTGATGATGTAAACGAAGAAACCAATACATAATTTCAAAAAATTATTTATTTTATTAAAATATTATCGTTTTAATTTTGTAGATAGAATTTTTGTAAATTATAAAGAAATTTTTATTCAATTTCGAACATATTTTTTTCTTAACCAAAGATTCAAAAATTGATAATTTAATTTGCAAATGAAAATTAATAGAAATAAAAAAGGATGCAAGAGAAATAAAAAATAGACATTTAAGGTGTACAAAAAAGATGTTTTTATTATGAATTGAATTACGAATAAGATTTATTACGCATTAATAAAACTGATCTACAAAAAGAATGAATACACTTTCGTGTCTTCAGATAGTAAAGTAGTGACACAGTTAATTTTATATGCTTAAGTGGAAACTTTAAAAACTGTCAAATTCGGTATTTTTTTTAAATCTTGTTCTTTTATGAAAATTACATATGTAAATAGCTTAGTTCATAGTAACATGGTTATAGAAGTTTCTTCTGCTTAGCATATTGGAAGTTTACAAGTTTATTTTTGATCACTACTTTTTAATTATGCATAAATTTTGAGATCAAATGGTATGCAAAACAATTACAAATTTAATTAAGAGAAGAAATATTGAGTGCATATAAATTGTTTAAAGATTATATCACTCGATTGGCTGGCAGTATGTGTCCAGAGATATAATCTATACACGTGTTTAACAGAACTTATATTATTTTCATTGTGATAATATTTCCTTTTTTTTCATATCAAAAGAAAAAAAGCTTTTGGATTGTCAATTTGACAAATTTTTTTACACGGTTCCCTCTTGATGACAGTGAGTGAGCCTTGTGCGATGTCAAACTCGTTTGTCGATTAATAATTATAATTAGAACTACACTTCACAATTTGTCTTTGTTTTGTTATAAAAATACTATTTTACAGAAAACATTCACACATGCTCGCTCACTCACAAACAAGTTACACCTCGACAAACGCAATATATCTATCACATGTCATCAGGGTGAAAATCATAGTGCTACCTTATACATAGTTTACAATATAATCATTATGGAATCTTATGGAAATCGTGGTGCTTCATTAAGTTCATACTCAAGTGTATGCGGTTTGCTCAATTGATGAAATTACGGCAGTAAATGGTTTTCACACCACATGTGATAAGGAAGCTTACTTTCTGTTCAGTATGCAAAACAGACAGTTGTGACATTACTTTATCAAACATCTGGCGCACAAGGCTACATTGTCTACGTTATTAAAAAGAAAAAAAATGAGAAAGAATTGTACATAATTAAAAAAAAGAAAAAAAATGTAAATAAATATGCAACTAAATTGACTTTCAATTTCATTAAAATAGGGTTGCCAGTTTGATATACAATCAATTTTACATTACTTTAAAGGAGTTTGTACAGATACAAATAAGTTTCATATAAAATTAACGAGTTAATTTTGAAAAATATATTAGTTTCCTCGCATTCAGATAACAATCTTTTTAAATTAGCTGTTCAAAGTAAAAAAAAAACATACTTTCCTACTTACTTACAATAAGTTAAAAAACTCGATGTGTGCATATTGGAAAATAATAGTTTGATAATATTACTAACGTAAGAATGAAAAGCTATCCTATCAAATGCTGAAAACTTGGTATCATAAGCTACATAGTATAGTATTGATGAGACAATAAGCCTGTGTACATTGTACATATAACAAAATGACTATGAAATGATATCGTAAAATTTATCAAACATAGTTTTGTAGGGAATAACCTCACGTGGACGACATATTCAAATACTTTAGTATTTAGTCAACATCTTGAGTCGGCTAATGTAAAAAATCTAGCCACTTGTAATTATAATCTCGTGGCACAACAATGCTATTAATTTCATTAGTGTCCCTGCTGTCACTAGGAATACGACGATTACAACGAAAACGTAAAGTAGTCATTCTCCAGAGTCCTGCTGCCTTCGACTTGCACAGCATCTTGACTTGTTTTGCGTCGCTTGTCAAACTTGGTATCCTCTCTAAACATCTTTGTTTTCAGATTTGAGAGTGCGCTGTGCTATCAACTTATGACACATCATCGATAGTGGGCAGCCAGAATGCCATGTTGGTGCAGGCCGAAGCCAGCATCATGTACTTGGGATTGAACTGTACGCACTGCACAGGTGCAGGATGATCCCCATTGAGCACGCAGACCTTGTAGCCGGTGTCAGCATTCCACACGTGCACCCTACCATCCGTGGAGCCACTAAAGACAAACTGTGAATCCGGACTGAAACTTGCCTCAATGGGTATGCCTTTGTTGTTAAGGTGTCCGGTGAAGGTCTGAAGAGGTGTGCCGTGGAAGGCATCGATGAGTCTGATGATGCTGCCGTTGGTGGATATGAGGATGGTCTTGCCGTCCCTGCTGAACTTGAGACCCGTCCAGTCGCACTCCTTCTCGTGGGAGAGCTTGAAGTTGGTGAAGGGCCCCTTGTCGAAGCTGCGCAGGTCGTAGAGCTTGATCGACTCGGAGTTGACGCCGGCGGCGAAGATGAGACCCTCGGGGTCGTAAGCTGCCACGGGTCGTCCGGAAACATTCATGACCCCGTGACAGTTTGGCGACCTAAGATCCCAAAGTCTCAGTGACTTGTCGAGCGAGCCGGAGAGGAAGGTGTCCTCAACCGGGCTGATACAGAGCGAGACGACCTTCTTCGTGTGCCCGGGGAAGTAGCGTATGTACTTGTTGTCGTGGAGGCTGAGGTAGCGGATCGTGTCGTCGATCTTGGTGCTACTGTGTATCGCGGTGTTCTTCGCGTGGGTGAAGTGTATGAGGTCGACGCCATACTTTTTGGAATTGACAGTGCGCATCTGCGTGCCCTTCTCGCAGTCGTAGATGACGATCTGGTCATCCTCGGAGCAGGAGATTAGGGTGTCGCCGGTGGTCGAGAAGTCGATGCTGTTGATCCTGTCCGAGTTCTCGCGGAAGATCTTGGCCACCTTGAAGCTCCGCACCACGCTGTCCACGAGCTTCATAATAATGAGCCCCGAGTTTTCGTCGCGGCTCTGCAGCTGGCCGCGTCTATCCTCCGTCGCTTTCGGCTGCAGTGTAAAACGCACTGTACGCCTCTCCTTTCCCGCTCGCTCTCTGCTCTCTCTAGAATCTATCTTTCTTCCTCTCCTTCTATACTATACACCGCAAATCTGCTGCTGCTGCCTGCTGCAATGCTGCGCGACGATGCCAAAATCACAGACGAACACACACCTGAGACCGGAGAAAGAGATAGATGGATGTGTAGACGAGAGAAGTGTGTCGGATATTCTTCGCGCCCGCGGGCGCCTACCACTAGGTATTATCGTCAGCGGTGATTACTAGTCTACGTAAAGCCGAATCTCTTTCTGTAGTCCATTCGATTGATAAGAAGGTATACCCGTCCACACCGAGTCTCTTAAGTCTCTCACTTTCTTTTCCTCGATTGTCTCCGTCGAATAGCTCGTGCAGCTATTAGCTGATGCAGGTACAGGCTTCCTGCTCTATCCATACCATTGTATCCGCTGCTGCTCCGCCATGTTCCAAGGGTTCCAAGGGTCAACGGAAGTCGAAATCGACTAACACGACACCTACAACCCTAATACACACAAACACAATAACGACGCCATTTTCAATTTTCGTCAGCGCGAACATTCAAATAGCACATAAGTATATAGAGTAATAATCGCGTCGCCATATGGAGAGAAGCATAGAGATGATAGAACAATAGCGCCATATAATAAGCTATCAGCGCCGAGAGAGAGAACAGTAATAAGCACAACAGTAAAATCTCAAGCTGTTGGGGAAAACCCAGGCGACGTCGCGTCGTCTGGCAAGAAGAAAAGCGCTAATAGAGGTCAATAAAAAAATAAACGACGGACGTACCTAGAGCTTTTACGACCTCTAAGCCCGACGCGTCCCTTAACGGTAAATTTCTACCTGGTGCAGCGAAACGTGCAGCTCTCCCTCCATGACGACCGAGACGCTTCTCTGGAGGAGGAGGCTAAGGTCGAAGCTATCCCGGATTGGAAACTTTACAAAAATAGGAGGGACAACAAGTCCAGGAGCTTCACGAGGAGAGAGAGAGAGCGGACACTTCGGTTTCAGTTCTCAAGCTTTAGCTGAAGCCGCAATACTTACCAGTTTAACTTAAATTCAGTGAATCTTATTTCAAATTCGTCAGTTCGCGGACGTATTTTACACGACGTAAAGAACGTATAGTGCGTAGGTCGGTTCGGTTGTCTGCCAGTTCTGCCACGGGATCGAGTTTTGTATGTGGTGGGATTATATCTGGAACGCGAGGAACTTACCTTGTTTTTTCACGAGCAACAATATATGGCATTTCTTTTTATAGGAGGATTGTCATTGGTCGGTGTGATTGCGTTGTTTGGCGCGACGGGATTGGTTGGAGTTTTGGCGGGAAATATTTGAATTATGAATATTGCGCAGGTGTTGACGTTATCGTTTATCACCTATAGTTCTTTTGTTTATACGATTTATAATTGAATTGAGTATATTTGAGATTCCGAGGGAAAAAACTCGCATTGGACTAAAAAGTAGGCACATCGTGTTTTTGCTGCTTCGAAACAGATCGCGTGGCTGTTATGTAATTTATAATGTATATCTTATCGGCAAAAATGTATTCGAGATGATTTTTTAGAGTCTTAAGCAATCTGTCTCACAGTTTTTCAACTTGACACCGATATATACTTTTAGTTTCGAAGTGCAATGGACAGAGATATAACCCGCATCGAATCTTTCGAGATAATTATTAGCTCATAATTGGTTTTCATCATTATACTATATAATCTGTCGATGAATGAGATATTTTCAAATTGAAATGAAAACGAACTTGTCGAATTTTAATATCGTGCAACTTACTATTAATCAAATTTTAATAAAAAAATAATTTATGATGCATTTTTCAATTCAGCAACCACCAGTTGACAAAGTTATACACGTTTGAAAACGTCGCAAACCCTCATAAGTATAAAATTATCTGACGACTGCGGCAAAGACAAACATTATTATTCCCATTAATCAAAGCAAAAATAGAAGTAGCTCTAAAGAGTTTGCATTCAAAACACACAATCACACACAGGTGTGTGTGTATATACTGGCATACTTATGAAATTCCTTTGTAGTATTGCACTCACTGAGAAATGACATGATTACATATGTGGCCCGTATGTTTGCTGGTTTATTTATGAGCTCCATGAGACTATACTTGCTTATGGTACCTTTGAAAAAGGAGTCAGTTTGCCATGTGAAGGCATGACGACCATTTACTCCCAGGCCTTATAGTGCAGTCGAGCGTAATTTTTACTCCGTTCAATAGAGAGTTCATTGAATTGTTAACCATAACTGTAACACTTTTCTCTCCTCTATACGCTTTCCGTTGCCGGATATATATACTTACTCCGAGTTTTATTTAACCAATTCGTGCCATTCGAGTCTGTCTCGAGCGAGACGATGTTGTTTAATAAAACTTTGTTTGTCGTTGCTTATTTGTTCGTTGATTTATGTACCGGTACACAGGTAATTATAAATGTAGATATCTTCAAACGTTTGAAAGTTTTGTCCTAATTCAAAGTCGAATATTTGCGTGTTTCAGATTCACGATATGATGACCGATCAGGAGTTTTATCGAGTTTTTCGTGCAGATCGGAGCCAAGGTATATTTTTGCAAACTAATATATAATAATTTTGTTAATGACAATCTTTCTTTATTGTATAATAAACCTAATAATTTTAGTACCATCGCACGAATTCATAAGCCTGAATCCACCTGTCATACAGTTTAAACGAAGATTATCGAGCCAAGATCGCGTTTTATCATTTACTGCCTTCGGTAGACACTATGACTTGCAGTTGAAACTACGCGATGACGTTTTACTTGGGAAAAATACGCCGATATGGCATGTGGAAACGAATCCTTTAAATTCTTCAAAAATAGAGTACAAGCCATTGAGGAATGTGAGTATATATATAAAAATAGTGAAACCGTCATTTTGTATTGGATATAAGTTAAGATTTGAACTTGTAAAATTGAACAATTGATGTTTTTGCGATTAGGTTTTGGATAACATAAATGGAATTTACCAAGACCCTGTAAACATGGTTTCGCTACTAGAATCTAAATTTCAGAAAGACGGACAGGTCTTTTACGTAAGTACATACATAAATATCTTGGGGTAAGGGTAAAAATTTTGAAAAATTAACACCTTCGAAATGAGAAAATTACGTATTGATTTATAATGAAAGGTAAAATTTTGAAATTAAAATTATTAGAAATGGTATAATTGCTGAAACAAATTGTTAAATGCTGCATTTTAAAACAAAAATACTTCAAATTGTTTAATTTCAAAGTCTCAGTTTTTAAATTTTTTCCTTTTCTATTTTAACCCTTAAATTTTTATCCCCACTCAATATATCTTATCATATAATTTTTATCCCCATTACTCAATATCTTCTTATGATAAATGTATAATAACACCTGGAATAGCGTTCAGTCAAACTAATATACATAAGATTATCTTAATTGTGTTTTCACACTGTCTCACTAAGCATTTGATTAATGCATTGTTTTCAAAAATATAAAATAACTGACAATGAGAGGAGCCAGTTTTTAGAGAACGGATTTTGCTGAGATTTAAGGGTGTATTATTTGGTACCAAAAATGAAGAAAACCACTTGTATTTTGATCCACTGGCCCTTAAATCGCGAAATACAGCCAATTTGAGTAAATATCTGAAAAAAAGAATCTACTTGAATATGTATAACTTTGCGGACATAAATCCCACATAATTATATATATAAAATAAAGTTAAAGTACAGGAAATTTCCTATCGATTAAGGTGGTTTGAAAAGTGAAAAGATTTTTTCCTTTAAAAGATACAGCTAATTGAATATTTTATCGAATATTTGATCTGTAGAAGAGTGTATAAAATCTTTAATCAGCTGTACCTTTTAAAGCAATCTTCGATCTTCTGATCATGGAAGCCATCTTAATCGACAGAAAATTTTCCAAAATTATACACGCCTTTAAGTAAACTCAATTTTTTCAGATACTTACTGATATTTGTTGTAGCTCGCGATTTAAGGCCCATTGGATCAAAATACAAGTGATTCTTTCATTTTTTGGTACCAAAAAATACACTCTAAAAACTCAGCAAAATCAGTTTTTCCCAAAGGCTGTGTCTACTTCTTGTGAGCATTGATTTATGTGAAAGATACTGCATATGAATTAATAAAATTTTCGTACAAATTATTATGGTTTTAGGATGGAATGGTTGCCGCAGATTTAGCAATAAGTCCACTTCCGCAGCGTTTGATCAATATGATAGCAAACACGAGTAATGATGATAATATTAAGGATCACGTTATATATAAAATAGTGGCTGACAATTCCACGTCAGATTACAAGCCATCCGGTATTATTTAATTCCATTAATAAATAAAAAATAAAGTAAAACATTCATATTGGTAATCACGTTGTTTCATTTCAGCTGTTGATAATACAAGAAAATACAATAAAAAACAAATCAGGCTGCAACCACTAAAAACTTTATATCCAGAAGTATTGGTCATAGTAGACGCCACGTTTTACAAGTAAGTTATACGAGTAGTGATCTTTAAAATAATCTATTTTATATTAATATTAAACCTGTCTTATTTCAATAAAGGCATTTAGGCAAGGAACCATTTCTGGCAATGAATTATTTAGTGCCCTTCTGGAACGGCGTCGACTTGAGATACAAACTTTTGAAATCGCCAGAAGTTAAGATTAATATCGCTGGAGTAATTTTAGCACAGGTAAGTCAAAGCTTAGTTGATTCATACAATTTTTGTATTTATATATTTTATTGATTTCTTTATCTACAGGATGAAACATCTTTACGTTATATATATGATAATTTAGACGAGACTGGACGAATACAGGCAAAGAAGGCTCTAATAGACGCCGGAGAATATTTCAATACCAATGCCAAATTTATCAGAAACAAAGACGTGATTGTGACAATGACAAAGTAAACGTTATATATTTTCTAAATTTAATATACCATTTAGTACAAATTGTAATCAATTATTGTTTTTTTTAAAGGCGTGACATATGCAGTTTAAAATATGCTAGCTACTGCAAGTCTTCGGCGTTAGGTATTTATATGCTTCATGATAAGACGATCTTATGATTTTGACATAACTGTATATGAATATCCCCTTACTTTGCAGGTAAAGCATTTACTGGGAAAGCATGTTCGAAGAAAAAAAATACAGCAATATTCGAAGACAATGGAGGATACGCAGGAATCATAACGGCTACACATGAAATCGGGCATTTGTAAGATGTGTTTTATTAATTTTTATAACTTTACTTTTATGCTAAAGTATTTTTTCACAAAAGCAATAATTATTATCGCTCGTATGATTTGAAGACTTGGCTTACCTCACGACGGAGAAGACGAAGCAGCAGATTGCTCGCAAAAAGATGGCTTCATTATGGCGAGTGCGAAATTTCGTTCCGTGAACAGTCTTTGCTGGTCTCCATGTAGTAGGAAAATTTTGGAACAGTTTGCAAGGTTATCTTTACTTAAAAATGAATAAACAAGACTTTTACCAAACTTACATTCACAAATTTATTTGTTTTACAGTTTGACAGCTTCGAATTGTTTGGAAAACAAACCTGAAAACTTGGGTGAACTTTTGGCCCAGACTCTGCCTGGAAAGGTGCTGACTCTTGAAGAACAATGTCTTGCGCGCGGAGGAAAACCATGCGTTGTAAGAGTTATTTTTTATTTAAATTGTTTTTATTATTTTCAATTACGAATCATGTTATATTGCAAACACTTTAAGTTCAACGCTACCGTCTGCTGGAAATTACACTGTACCAAATCGATGACAAACATGAAATGCGTTGGTAAGGCTCCAGCAGCAGAAGGTTCGACGTGTGGAGATGGACTGGTAAGAGTCTCAATTTGAACAAAGCTTTCCTTTTATTCGATACTTAACGAAAATACATTTTCAGCACTGCATAAATGGTGAATGCGTTGCCGACAAGAGTGAGGGATTCCACAATAATTTTCTTGTGAAAAATATTTAAATGGTTACGATATTGTAACGTCGTTCATGGATACATACTGTACATATCATAATCATTAAGTTTTGTATCGAGTATTTTTTTATTTAGCGCATAAGGTTCATTCATTCTTATGTAACTATAATATTTTGGTACTGTTTTTTTTCAAAAATTACCAATAAAACGTCTTGTTCAATTGTGTTGTACTTCAACTTAGAAAAAAGTATCCCTTAAAATTCATCCTTCGTTAATCTCTGTCACTGATCCACGGAAAGTCCGTTTCTGTAATACATTTTTACAATTCTATTTCCATCTCAAATTAAATGAATCATTAAAGATAAAATAAACTTACTAAAAAGTTCGACAACTGCCTCCGCCTTTCCATACTTGTTCTCCACCCTACAGGTGTAGCTTCCATAATCCTTCAAATCGATCACACTGACTCGATGTATATGAATAAACTCATCTCCAGAGGCATGTGGCGTTTCCGTACCGATGACTTTACCATTCTTCAACCACGTAACAGTTGGAGTCGGATTTGCCTCAATGTGACATTGAAGCTTCGCGTCATGACCTCTTGCCTGACCGATTTTCGGCCTCGGGGTATCTACTATTGGAGCAAACTCCACGTTCAGTGTGATGGTGGCCTGCTTGGTTGGCTCTATTGTATTGTTCGCGATGCAGTAGTAGTTGCCTCGATCGGATTTATCGACGTTATGTATTCTCAGTACGTTGCCTCTGTGGACGGTAAACGTTGAGAGTAAGTATATACGAGGGATGAGTATTTTTTTTACGAATGGAAATATCGTTATTATCAGCGCGATGAATGCGAACGATAAAAAGGCTTCGCGAGTGGAAAGCTTCATGGGAGGCAAGATACGGGTTGGGATTTATTTTGATATCGCTAATGCGAATCTTATTGGGTTCACTGTGCATTTAAGAATATCAGCCGAGTAATTTTTGTTGTTGTTGTAGTGTATACGAGATAAAGTAGGTATTTTACCTGATCCAAGTACTTCCAAACGATAAGATTTCGTCGTTTTCACGTCTCCAAGTGATGCTGGGAGATGGAAAACCATCGGCTTCACATCGTAAATCTATAACGGATTCGCCTTCGACAACAGTCACGGAGCTCGGAGACTTGGCAGTTATTTCCGGAGGACGTTCTATATCGAGCTTCACTTCCGCAGATACTTTGTTATTGGCGCCCACTATAATTTGGCATTGGTAAAACCCAGTGTCGTTTGCTTCCAGGGGTCGGATCTTTATAAGAGAAAATAAAAAATTATATAGATATATAAAGTGACGATGAAAAACAATTGTAAACTTATTATATCACTTGAACTTACGCGTAGAGTATACGTGGACGTGTCTCTGTAATAGTCTACCGAAAATCTGTCTTTTGACATGGGAGTTGTATCCACCGCAACTACGAATTGTTCGGTTCGATTATTCCTGTTAATTTTGATCCAGAGTAGACGACGGTCATCTGGATTGCTTATTCTGCAATTGAATTCAACCTCTTCACCAACACGTTTTACTTGATCGTTTTCGACGATGGAGGCTGTTTCGATAGATACTGACGAATGCACTTCTATTGCTAACGAATGCATTTCGCAATATCAGAAATTTTTCGTGTTTTTGGCATCAATTTAAATGCAAGAAATCGATATTATTTATTCATATGTAAATGCTTACTTGATTGGAGTAAAATTGTTACAAATACTGCCTTAACAACGAGCGAGCTGTGCAGAAGCGTCATTTTTGTAGACTTGACGAAACAGTACTGAATTACAAGCACTAAAGTTCGTATGGTCTTGCAAGCAACACAGACACAAAGAACTTCACTGTGTAACACATAGTTTGAACTGAATCTCACTAAATTTTATCATCCCACTTCCGATGATTTCCCCACTGCGAAATACGTGTTTTATACTTATCAGATTTGATTACAAAGAACCTTCATTTTTTTAGTGCAAAAATTTTCTATTCCATCTATACATTCATATGACAATTTCATATTAGAAAAAAATACGCTCACTGAAATAAAAATTATTCTAAGAACAAATTTTTAAATCTGATTGAATGTAATGCGTACGATTGAAGATACCTATATAATTGATACATTAAAAAGGTCATACGCATTTATCGGTATCTTTATAAATTTAAATCAATCAATTGACGAATTAATATATTATCATTGATACATTATCAAGTGAGAATTAGTTAAAATATTTTTTTTATACGAGAAATTAAATAAAGTGCATATGTTACTAATTAACATTATTATTATTTACTATTTCTTGATGCTGTCTCCAATAGATAAATAAATTAAAAAGTTTAATCGCAGAGGTTTCCATTTAAATACATGCGTAGAATCTAAACGTACTTAATTTTAATAAAAATAAATGATTACAATCTTCTATCTATGATATCTCGAGTGCGTTGAATTAAGGCATCGCTAATTAAACAATGTCGATTGTAAGACTAGTATCACACGATAGTGCAGTTTATATAGGATCATGAATCTGCAACGACGAGTCTATTCGCTTAACCGTTTCGAGCAGTGAGTACCTTTCGAGAAGTTAGTGAGACTCGTGACAACCGTATTTATTATACGTTAAGATTTTCGCAAAAATTTGTCAGCAAAGATTTTTGTACAAGATGATTAATTTCGATTTAGATGAAGTTCAAGTTGTTGACGATCATTTATCAGAATTAGAGATATTAAAAAATTTAGTGCAAGAGAAGGATGGAGAAGACCCAATTCACATGTTGAATGTTGGTGAAATTATTCGAAAACATCAACTTTGGATAGAAAAGATGCCAAGAGTGGTTCCTTACTATGGTATTGTGATTTTTAGAGTATTTCATAATATTTTAAATACAAGTTGATTTTTAGTTGCACAATTACAAGGCGCGTTGAATTTTCAGCTGTAAAGTGCAATCCAAATTCAACGGTAATCAAAGTTTTAGCAGCGTTAGGAGGTCGTTTTGATTGTGCTTCGAAGGTATAATATAGAAAAACTGATTTATTCTTTTATAGAGACATATTATGGTTAATGGAATAAAACAGAACAAGATACTAATTATAAATTTTTCATAGCGAGAAATTAGTCAAACCATGAGTCATGGAGTATCAGGTGATAGGATAATTTATGCTAATCCAATGAAATTTTCATCACACATAGAATATGCTAGGAAAGTTGGGGTAGCTATGATGACAGCCGACAGTGAAGATGAGTTGAAAAAAATTAAACAAGTCTATCCGGATGCAAAGTTAGCTAATAATTGATTTAATTCTGTTTCTTTATAACTTTGCCACTTTATTATCGAATAAATTGATTTTAGAATAGTAATACGCATTCGCTGCGATACTGCAGTTACTACTGCACGTTTGGGCGAGAAATTCGGATGTGATCCTTCCAGCGATGCTATTCAGTTAATAAAAGCAACGTTAGATCTTGGTTTGACGCTGTGTGGATTTAGTTTTCACGTTGGTAGTCCATGTGGCGAACCTATGGCGATTTGTCGCGGAATTAATTGGTGTAAAAAATTAATCGATACAGCAAAAGCAATGGGTTGTCGAGATGTTCAATTGATCGATATAGGTGGTGGCATTCCGGGCGAACGAGATTTTATACTCGATGAGGTGACATATATAATAAATACATGAATATGAAACTTATTATCATATTTTTTTTACTGATGAATCGTAAGATCAGAATTTAATTAGTTTTCAGACTTAATCAATAAGGCACTTGAAGGCATAGATCCATCTATAGAAATAATCAGTGAACCTGGTCGTTATTATGTTACATCGGCTTTCACATCTGCAGCTTACGTTTTTGGTAAGAAAACTTTGATGAAAGGAAACAAGAAAACATTTATGTATTATGTCAGCGATGGCGTCTATGGTTCTTTCATCGAAGAACTATTGCACATCAGAGCAAGACATCCAATCGTTCTTATCAATGTAAGTATTTTACATACTCCCTTTAATAATTATAATCTTCTATGAAATATTAAATATAATAGGTAGTAGCAAGAAATAATTTTCATTTTCAATTCAGTCTTCATCAACAATGAACGACGAAAAATACTTGAGTACAGTATGGGGTCCTACTTGTGATTCATATGATTTTCTTTTAAAAAACCATATGCTACCAGAGTTCAATGTTGGAGATTGGCTTGCCTGGTTAGATATTGGTTCATATTCAACTTGTCTTTCTACGGAATTTAATGGTTTTCAAGCCCCAAAAATATATCCAATTATGAGGCGAAACGACTGGTAATAAATAATATTTTTAAGATATGTATTATGGTTTTTTTAAATCGCAACTGTAAATTAAATATTTTAATTGTAGGAACTACTTTTGGGCTGAAGTGAAAAATAGGCAACTTAGTTAAAGAAAGAAAGTATTTGATTTTAAATAAACATTAGTCTCTTAGTTTATTGAAATACCCATGGAATAGATACATGTATATTTAGAATCCGTTTAGATTAAGAAAACGTTTTGCTAAAATTTTTTATAAAAACTGTGCAATAAAATACATGTACATACATATATGGAATAAATATAAATTGTAACTAACTTGCTGCGATCGTTAAATCTCTGTTCTTTAACCCAAGTGATATATAGAATTAAAATCATAGTCGTCTTTATTTATTTGTTCACACATTTAATTAACTATTCATTCACGGTTTAAAAACTAATAAAAATATCTTTATAATTTTCTCATTTGTTCCCTTCAAACTTATTCCTATTTGAATAGAAAATATGGCTTATTATGCGAAAGCGAAAGTTCGTATAAATGAAAGTGATCAGACTTCGCTGTGTTTTACTTCTTTTTGTTTATTTATTTATCAATAAAGTTTCCAAATCCTCATAACAAAATTTATGACTATTTCGTGAATTTGTACGCTAAATCTGCTATAAAATGACTCACTTAAATTGCAAAATCATTTATATCTATTGATTTTACTTATTTTGTGTCTCGTAATCCATAAATTACGCGTTACTTTGCCTGTCATTTAGTGCCGATTAATTAAAACAAAATTTAAGGAATGCTTTGAATAACATACATTGAACAAGAGTTATGCCTGACATGTAAAACATTGATTATTGGCATATACTTCGACATATATTGATAATATGTACATATGTTTTTATGATGTAACTTTATCTTATCGTGTATTGCAATTTAATGACCCAAAAATGAAAGAATGATCACTGTTTTATGAAAAAAAAACACAAAATTATTAACTTCTTTATTTTTAAAAGATTATTCATTATAATTACCTTAAAGGTACCAATTTTGTTAAGTGTGTCCCTGATTTTTTTCAAAAATTATGTGCGATTTGTTAAAGTATGATGTATATATTAGCATTATAAATAAATAATAACCAAAGCCCAGTGGTGCAATGAATTAATTGATTGCATACTTATTACATAATATATTTAATTCATCACCCGATATATTACAATAATTTATTATTGTGTTCAATTGAGTAAATTTAATGACCTTTTGATGCATGTAAAATTAACTGCGGCGGGATTATATTTGCATACAAATAAAAAGTACATGAAGTTTGCACAAGTGGTATATTTAGGAGTATAATGAGGAGCATAAAAAATATATAAATGACAGCAGGTAGACTTAGATTGCATTAGGTAGCACTACACATCTGCAACTCTTACTCACCAAGCATGGCCTGCAAACTTTCCCTCTTGGCTTTGTGCCTTTGCTGGGTCGCTGTTCAATCCAACGTGGTAAGTTTGCTTTATTTTTATCGTATTAATAATTTCTCTACGATTCTATTGGTAAAGTTTATACTATTCTAAAAATTGACAAGATTTTTAACTTGCCAGTATTCATAATTTGAAATAATCTTAACTAATCTTAATACATATTTTACATTATAATAAAATCCTGTGAATACTTCTCAGATCCGCAGTGATAACAGTGCTGCAGATGCACATGTTGACATCCGTTACGTTCAAGTTGATGTTGATGGAGAAAAATACAACCTGAGTCTTAAAGATCGTCAACGTAGCGTCGTCCATTCCACCACCCCAGTATGGACTGTGAAATCCGGCCAAGAAGGTTTCAGCTTCACTGAGGTTACCAACGTAAGTATTAAGGCTGATATAAACAAAAATAATGTCACGAATAGTTTCTTGAAAATTAAGTGACAAAAAATTGCTTGTGTTTAGAAAAACTACATCAACGGTATCTTCTACGATGATGCTTCGTTCATGGCCACTTTTTTGGCAACCTACAGTGAGGAAACGAGAGAGATTTTCTACGTAAGTTTATACGACCTAAAATTTTATCATATACTATCGCATTATTTTTTTAATAAAATCATTATCTAAATTGATTTTTTATTAGGATGGTGTTGTTGGTGTAGGCACAAAAACCCATACCGTAGTTTCCTACCCTGAAAAGTGGTGGAGACCCGTACCTATCCCAGACAATGATGATGTCGAAGATAATTCTGAAACTGTCAAAGAAAAAAGCGAAGAAACTAAGGAAGAAACCCGCAAGCTCCGTTCATCCTATGGTATAAAATCCTATATATAATGATCCATAAACAGCTTCATTTAATATTGATGTGAGTTACTAAACTTTGCATTATATTCTTAGTTCCCGGAGAGAAAACTGGAAAATTGGAAGAGCCTTTGTCTGTTCTGCACCCGAAAGTTCTCGCTGTTGTTGACTACAATCTCTTCGAGTAAGCATTATACTCGATCGAAAGACTAAGTGAAATTTCTACTTATATTTCACAACGTATGCTTGAATTTCTAGGAAATTGGGAAAAGACATTCAAAAGACTGTTAAGTACGTTGCTACATTCTGGAACGCCATCGACTTGAGATACAGCAAGCTTTATTCCCCATACGTCGAAACTCTCGTCACTGGAATCGTTATCGTCTCGGTAAATTTTAATATCGCAAGATTATCGTATAAATTGTATATTATTGTATCTACTTTAAATTTTGGTTGACATGTTCAGGAGGACCAGACTGGTCTTTTGGAAAAGGCTCGTGACTACTTTACCGAGGACTTCATCAAGGACACCGACTACACCAACTACGACAGCGCATTCGTCATGACTGTGTAAGTATTTCCAATGATAGAACTTTGGATTGATTATTTAAAAACAAAAATAATTTTAAAAATATCTTTCTTGTTTTGCAGATCTAACACTAAGACCGTAGAGGGACAATCTCACCTTGGCTCCATCTGTAACAGACAGTACAGTACTGCGTTCGTACAAGATGATGCCAGCTTTGGAGGACTTCTCACCGCTACTCATGAATTGGGTCACTTGTAAGCATAAAACTACTTTATGAATGGGCAACAAGCAATTTAAAATTTTTAACTTCAACTAAAGATCATATTTTTAAAAATTGAAAATGTGAAATATCCTTTTTGATAATAGTAATCTAATTTACAAATGTTTTTATTTTACAGGTTGAACCTTCCCCATGATGGATCTGATGAAGCTGCAAGCTGCAAAGTTGAGTATCATGACAGCACTACTATTATGGCCCCATCAACTGTAGATGCTAACATTGTTGGATGGTCTCAGTGCAGCAGAGTTATTCTTAATGAGTTCTCCAAGTAAGTTATCGTGAAAAAAAAATTTTTGTACTTAATGTTGTACTTATATACAAATTATTAATGTTTATAAATGATCATAATATTGCAGGACCGAAGCAGCTCTGTGCTTGGAAACTACTCACCGTTATGAATAAAATGTATTCGAAAAAATTAACTGGATGTTGTTGAACATAATAATATAAAATAAATTTCTTAAAAATAAAAACCACTTATTAAGAATTATTTATGTTTTCAATAATTTTGCCTATCCAAAACTAATACCGCCTATTATAATTATAGTTAGAATAAAATTATTAATATTACACATTGAAAATTAAGTAGAATAGACTGAATACAACAAATTTATATTTATATGATTGTGTTCATTAAAGTTAAAGCGTTTCGAAAGAAGTGGAGATAGCCTGTATATTTACCAGAACACCTATAGTTTAATTACAATATGACGTGAACTGCACAGTCCATATACTGTGCCAACTTCTTATCAAGCTTAAAGATAAGAAACTGTAATTTTTCTGAACCACAGGTGAATACAGTATCATTGGATCTGATAGAGTAGAGTTGTATAGATACTATGGAAATTAAAATATTTTCTTTGTAAGTATTTATACTTATCTTAATAACTTTTTAATATGCCTAGAAATATATATACATTGGTTCTTTAGCTGCATGTTAAATTTTGATTGTATCTATATTGAAAATAACATTTAAGGTAAAGGTATTTAATTTTCATTGCCAACTCAAGCTAATTTTTCTTTAACATAAGTAGTGCAACATGAAAGTTTAAACCATAGTTAGCGGTATCTTTAATAATTGAACTTTTGTGAATTTCGAAAGCGCAAGTTTGTACAAGTGGCAAGGTCGAGATCTGAGTCAAAAGAATAACAGGTATATAAATGCTGTCAAAGAAATTTAGTCTCAAACGCTTAGCGCTGTTCTGGATACTTGAAAGGAAAATATTGAAATGGTTTATTTTGATTATCGTGTATCACTGTGCCTAGTTGGATTTGTTCTTCAGCTCCTACATTGTTTTGAAGTAAGAATAACATCAAAGTTGAGCCAAATAATGCCGAATTAACCTCGTATCTGTATTTTAGCTTTACAATAACGAATTGACAGAAGAGAAAGCTAGATTTATTTTTCGTCGACGAGCTGATAGCAGTAAGTACTCAGAATTCTATAGACTTCCTATAATCATAAGTAGATACGTCATTATGTGAAAGTGCTTATTTCACTTTAACTTAGATACGATTATTCATACAAATATAATTAAATATTAAAACAATATTATATCAGTTCCAGATTACCATACGGTTCATGTTGAGACATTTTCAAAACATCGCAGTAAACGCAATGCTAGATTGAATCTTCACCTTGTACAGTTTGAAATAGATAAACACAAATATAATTTAAAGCTTAATTGGCGAAGAAAATCGGTTTTGGAATTATCTACTCCGATATTATTTATCACTTCGGTTTCTAATGGAACTCGAAGTTATACATATAAAGTTGTCGAAGAAGTAAGAATAAGTGATGAATAAAAATGTATCTGATAGTTTCAGAAAAATATAAACTTTTTTTTTTATATAATAATTTAATTTCATAGCAAGACAAAATAATCGATGGTGTTCTCTTGGAAGATTTAGAAAATGCTGCAACCTTATTAGCACATTATGACAAAAGACAAGGTCGAATTTTGTACGTAAGTAAATTGATTTTTGTTTATAATATATGGTTAGTGCTATAAAATATTTGTATGTATAACGTATAAAAGTCAACTCTATGTCATAGGATGGTATCTTTGGCCTTGGCACGGAAACGCACGTTATCCGGTCCGTGCCTGAAAAATGGCGAACAATATCAAAGCCTTCCGAAAGTTTTAAAAGGACGATCAATAAAAGAAACAATGAACATATCGTGTTCAGACCATCTACTCTTCGTAATAAGGAAGCTCGATCTTCTTTCCGTAATTAAATTTCATCTTGCAAAATATTACTTACATAAAATATTAATGATTTTTCTATATATTTTTTAAGTAAATTTATATTCTTAGTTGACGTCAGTGACAAATCTGATGAAAAGGATAAGTTGAATGAACCTGTAGAAAAGTTACACATAAAGATCTTAATTGTAATTGACTACACACTTTTTCAGTAAGTTACAAAATATTATTCTCAATAGATAATGACGTTATGATCATTAGATAATGATGCTCTGGCTCACTCTTTCGTTATTTTATAGCTTATTAGGAGAAAACGTTCAAGAAACACTGAAATACGTGGCAACATATTGGAATGCAGTTGATATGCAATTTGGTCAAATTGATCCTTCGAAAATAGAAATGACTGTCACGGGAGTAGTTATTGCTACGGTTAGTTGTTAATTAATTTTTTAAAATACTACTTTAGAATAAAATAACAATTTTGATTGAAAAATTTACAGGACGAACATGCACTTACTTTTATAAATGAATGCCGTGATAAAGAAGACCCAACTAAAGCTAACGCTTTTGACTTTTTGGAAGCAGCTCGTATGTATTTTTATGAAAATTTCATCAATGATACGGGTATAACAAATTATGATGCTATCTTTGTTATGACAGGGTAATTATTTTTAAGGATATACAATGAAAATTTTAAAATATCGCACTATAACGAGTTTTTTCTTTTAGATTGGATACAAAACCCGCAGCAGGTATGTTGTAGAGCGAAGGGTTCTTAATAATACAATGTACTACAATATCTAAAATTGCATGAATTTTGCAGGCATGTCGTATATTGGTAGAATTTGCAATAGATTGTACAGCACGGCTTTTGTACTAGACGATGCTAATTTTTTGGGTTTGCACGCAGCAGTCCACGAACTTGGGCATTTGTAAGTTCATTTGCGAGTCATATGCTTTATAATTACAGTAAAATTGTACAAATATAATGTTCTGTTTTTGTATCTATAGGATGAATTTTTATCACGACGGTTCTGATAGTGCTGAAGATTGTGATCCATATCCCAAAGATGATGTGAGTACTGTAATGGCACCTTTTATTTCGAATGCAAAATCGATTGTATGGTCTCAATGCAGTAAACGAAGTCTTGAAGAGTTTATTCAGTAAGCCATATGACTTATTTTAATAATTTATGCATTATTAAATTCATTTGATTTCAATGTAACTTATAATATTTTAGAACAAGAGCTGCTAAATGTTTAAGAGAGACATACCGTAGGTAAAATATTATTAATTGCGTAAATTGGTTAACCTTTTGGATCGCACTTAACGAATAAATTAAGTGTTATTTAAAAAAATATATAAATAATTTTTTAATTTATTTACCGACGTGAAAGGCGTACTGTAACCGCGAGTAAGTGTGTTGTATCTAAATATTTCTACTGTATCGATTGTATAGGGTTGTCAGCAGTAAACGCAGAAAGGTACTTTACCGACGCGTCAATAGAATTCGGACGAGCGATCCTAGATGTCGCGATAAAAAATTTTAAAATAATAGTCAACAAATAAAAGTTCAAACATTTAATATAATTGTTTTGAACAAATTTCGAATATTACGTTGATTTTATAAAATCGATGTTTTTCAAATTGTTCATGTGAAATGAACACATTTTTGTTAATAGAATGAACTAATGCTTTAAACATTTTCGAAATGATTATAATAACAATAAACTAACCAGGAAGATAAATAAATAAATAAAAAAATTGACTACAATAAATGGTACAAAATGTTCAACTTTATTTCATTCATTTACTAAACCACTTCAAATTCAGTTTATTTTTCGTCGAGACATCAATCACAATTGGCCACAATATCATCCTCACGTGGCACAATATTAAATATTCCGGCCTGTTGTATGTGCCCTCGTGTCTGTTGTTCTGCCTCTCAAAATATACAGACACTTCAGCCGCTCTCCGCAACATGTCAAGTCAAAGCCAAAAGTCGCACCGAGCTACATCTGGTTGCGGTTCGATAGGCGCAATCTGCTTCTGACAAGCGCGACTTGACAAGCCGTTAGCGAATGATGTAAGGCGAATCTATATTGCTTTAGGAAAATCGTGATTTATTAGATGTAAGCTTTTTATTTATGTGAGATTTGCATTGGTATATAAACAAATAGCAATAAAATTTCAGATTTACTTGGCACATATAAAAACGTAAGAAATTAACATATGTATTAGGTATTTTAACCATGATGCAACTATACTCAAGTTTAAAAAAGAAATTTGAAAAGAATTTTCATCGAGTTCTATGTCAGATTTGAATATTATTTTTTTGATACATCAAACTCAAATATATGCAATGCGCGTAAAATCCTTATAATGCTAAGTACTTCATTGTAATGAAAACTAGAAAATATACCTATAATGATTCTTCACATCATCACGTAAGATTATTACAATGTTTTTCCTCGAATAACTATACAATTTATTCAGATATTCACCCTGATTTCTCGCCCATCCTCAATAACACTCGTTCTTTCCCCGACGCCAAATCATTATTAATTTACTTGTTGACAAGCTGTCACAAGTCACAATAGCCTGCAGCACGCGTAAAATATGTATGAAAATTCGAAATAAACTCTGAGCCGCGCCTACATCGCAGGCAAATGTATGCACGTGCATTAGCAGAAACATCAATGGGGTCAGCTTGCGTGACGTAGTTTTTCCTTCGTCTCTCGTCTCCTGTTTTGCTTGGCAGCTGAAGGGTCGGACCCTTAAGTCGCGGCTCAGGCTTTTTCGAAGCTTTCTCTCCTTCTCCTTTGCTCAGCTCCGCGAGTCCAGAGGAAGCAGAAGAAGACTCGGAGGTGCAGGAGCTGAAAAGGGTTTCCACCTCCGGCTCTACACTTTCGGCTAAGCCGATATGCATTCATTATAATAAGAAATGGAAGAGAGGACTAGCAGCAGCAGCCACTCGGCGCCGAGTGAAAAGTTTGAGCGCGTCGTGCAGCTTATCAACTTCCTCTGAATTTTATATTATTTAAGAGAATTCCCAGCTGCTTTCTCTCTCTCTCTTTCGTTCCGTCGTCCTGCCTCGGGCAGCCGGTAGTAGCTTCTTGTTCTGTTTCTTCGCTTCTCATTCCTTTCTTTCTCTACTGCTATTTTTTCCATCTCTTTTTTGCACTTAGCCCGTTTCCAAGTCCCTCTCGTAGTCGGTTCCTCTCTATATACATATACACCTATTTCGTAGCTTCAGCGCCTCGATGGAAAAGTTAGCCAAAGTTCGCTCGACTCTGCTACGATGTAAAGCGAGCGGAGGAGCATGGCATTTGAAGTTTCTCAAATGTCATTAGCATATTTATTTGTCGCTCAAAGTAGTTTATCTACGCACTGTCGAGCATTGTAGATCGATTTTCCGCATAACGGAGTCTTTCCGATTCGCGGAGCCCGAAGAACGGCTTTGTAGATATAGACGAGGCCGTTGTATAATAGACAGAGCAGACTCGATAAAGACAATGGCTGATGCGCGCGGCGACGGTATTCACCCGATATCAGCGCGAGAGTCTTTAATAACACGCGGATAAGTGCTTTTGCGAGCAGTTAACGCTTCCATGACTTTGCTTTCCGTTCGCGGAAAATCACTTTGTTTCTTCATCGTGTAAATGCGTTATTTTCTAAATACTGATATACCCATCATTATTCGGTTATGAACTTCAGCTATACTTTCACCAAAAATCAGTATCTCGCTTCTGTATATTCAAAATCAACGACAGTGCGCACCGTATCTCACGTGGATAAACGCACGTCTACTCAACGTTCGCGCAAGAGATAATAACGGAGAGCGTATATTTTCGAACGATTCGTTCGTGTGTGCATTCCCCGTCTATGTATCTCCCTCGCCTGCAGTGTTTTTCTTATACCTCGTTAATTTCAAATGGGCACCGTTCGTGTGTCAAGCTCGCGGTGGCCCCGATATATATACCCCGTCGGTATTTTTGCAATTCCACGCGGATGGACGCAACAGGCGGCTTTTCCCACACACTCGCACGAGCGCAAACCCTGCCTAACGTGATTTCCACACAAGTGCGCTCGCGCTCACGTTTCGATCTCTCGCTTCGTATATATACATGTATGTACACCCGCGGACGCACTCGATATATTTATGCGCATAGCTATCGCGCTGCCGTACGGTCTATGAAGAAGAGAGAGAAAGCTGCGGATTCCGCTGTCTTCGTCTGTCTCGCTCTGTCCTCCCCTCGTGTTGGACCCTGAGGCGGTGTACCTAACTTCTGTTTCTGCTCCCAGGCTGTAAAAACAGCACCTGACGAAGCGACCCTGCCTCTGGCTGCTACTGCGCCGAATAAACGTTTTCGTAAACAAGCTTTTTTTTCTTCTTCATGCCATCGATGGAATATACGAGAGCTTTCACGTATCGACAATGAAAATTGCATATGAAGCGACGAACTTCGTCGTAATTGAGAATTTCACTTTGTAGATATAAGAAGAATTTTACAACATTAACTGCTTCAATAAAATACGATTACCGGAAAACTTTATTACTGCTTGCAGGAGACTTCGAAAATTCATATACGATTGTTACGAGTAGACGTATTAGATTTTTTATAAGATAATCACCTTTATCACACATTGCATCATTTCACGAAAGTATAATTTTCTACTTGCTTGAGATTAACAGTTATGCTTATTCATAGTTCATCTATAAAGAGTAAAGTACAAGATAAGAGGGTCATTAATGACGGGCATAAATTCGGGTTAGCAAAGATTTGTACTAAACAACATAAACAATGATGGTGCATGGCATTTGTAATGTAATATTACTACAAATCCATTTACTTAAATAATAAGAGCGAGCAAATTGAATTATTCTGAATAAAAGATTAAATATTATATCACTAATTACAAAAAGTTCTAGTAGAACAAAATTAAATATTTAGAAAGTGTCTATATTATGACTAATGGATTTACGTATGTTAGAATTCTAATATCTAGTTATATACCATTGCTTTTGATAGATAGTAGAATTCATTTAGGAAATGCTCTAATCAACGTCAATTATAGTTTAATACCATAATCATCCTGATATTAGATAGCACTTACTGTGTCTATAAAAGATGTTCATTCTGTAAGATTAAGCAGTTCGCTCATTCTCCAATAATCAGTACTCTGCCGTCATGATGTTCAGGATAAAAGGTAAAATTGTAATTATAAAATTATTATAAAAAATTAATTAATATTTAATACTAGATGGCATAAAATTTTGTACCCAATTTTTAATACAAAAACAGGGATATCATCAATTAATGGAAATAAAATATTTTTATTTACAGCACGTAGTTTCCATATTATATTGCTATTCTACGCTACTGGAACTCTAGCAGACAATGGTTTATCAATACCTAAATCAATTCCAGAATATATTAGAGAACGTAAATGTCCACCAGAATCACACTCCGGAATATTAGTAACTTTTCCTCACGAAACTTTATGTAACAAGTTTTATGCGTGCATATACGGAATGAAAGTTACATCAGATTGTCCAAAATATTTAAAATATAATATTAAGACACGCGTTTGTGACTTACCGTTAGATGGATGTGATAAACTGACAACCTTCCAACCATCCTCGAGTACAACCGAGAGTTCAATATCAGTAATATCAAATACTACTGAACAGTCAACAACAGAAAACATTTCAAGTAGTACAAGTAAAGAAGCTACCAAATCTTCTACATTAAGTACAATAACACCTACTTCCACTGAGAGAATAACGTATACTGAGGAGGAAATAAGCGTAGAAGTCAATGAATCGACTTCAGAAGTCATTTCTTCATCCCCGAGCACAGAACCGACATCCGCAACATCCAGTAGGATATCGTCAACTACAACAGAGAAGGCAAACATCACTGAGGAAGTAACTAGCGCAAAGATCAGTCAATCTACCGAAGATGCTACATCGCCCAGCACAGCCTCAAGTACGCTATCATCGACTACAAATGAGGAAGAACCATCCGGAGAAGTACCTACAGTGGAAGTCAGTGAAGCTACTTCAACTGCAGCCTCGATTAGCACGGCTTCAAGTAGTGTATCGTCAACTACAAACGAGGAGGAACCATCCAAGGATGTAACTACAGTAGAGGTCAGTGAATCTACCTTGTACAGTACGGTCTCGAGCAGTGCATCATCCGCTACAACTGAGAATCAATTACCAACCGAGGAAGCAACTACAGTGGTGGTCAGTGAATCTACTTCGGCACCTTCCTCGAGTAGTGTATCGTCATCTACAATTGAGGAAGAAATAACAACCGGGGAAGTAACTACAGTAGAGAGCAGTGAATCCACCTCTGCAGCTACCACGCCCAGCACAGGTTCAACTAGTGCATCGTCAACTACAAATGAGGAAGAAACATCTGAGGACGTAACTACAGTGGAAGTCAGTGAATCTACTTCGGCATCTTCCTCAAGCAGTGCATCGTCCACTACAAATGAGGAAGGAACAACAACCGAGGAAGTAACTACAGTGGAGATCAGTGAATCTACTTCGGCACCTACCTCGACCAGCACAGGTTCAACTAGTGCATCGTCAACTACAAATGAGGAAGAAACATCTGAGGACGTAACTAC
>UCOJ01000955.1:0-52491 GCA_900474305.1 Cecidostiba fungosa | reverse complement strand
ACACTTATGATGAATGAAGGTAACTTTTGTATGACATTAGAAATTGTTTTTGAAAACGTATTTATGGATGGTTCGCAGATTATTACTATTTGTTTTATTAGATCTTCTTCTATCACCATTTCGATTATATCACTACTCACATCGTAAGATATGCAATATGTTACTGATAGACACAGTGAAATTAAAAAATACCAGTGTATATTCATTTTTTTCAAAGTATCGTTGAGAGATATTTATAAAGGATCGGGTTTCTGACTTCAACTTTAGAAATGTTTCTTCTAACAATGGCGCACTGCGACTGATATTAAAGGGAAAAATATAAAAAAATATTTGAATAGAAAAAATTGATTTTTTGCGCGAGTTTTAACTAAGCAAATACAAAAAAAAATTTGTTATATTTTATGTCAATAATTTGCACATGCAAACTGTAATTTTGTGCTTCGATTTTCGATAAACTAGGTGGCGATAAATAACGTCATTTATTGATTTGAAAAAGAAAGAGCTCAAAATTATATTCAAACTTTTAATTCGTAAGCAGGTATAGGTATTGTATGGTAGACGTTTATAAAGTATCTGATCTGTTACTTGAACTTAAGGATTTTTGTTTAGAACATAAGCAGTACCTGCTTCTAACATTACAAAACTATTTTGTAATAAAATATTCTTCAGTATTTTATTGCAACTTGGTTATTTACAATGAACTTCCAAGTAGAATATTTGCATAGCAAAAATTGATTTTTTAGCACGAGTTTTAACAAAGTAAATATTAAAAATCCTTTATGAAAATAATTTAAAAATGAGTTAGCTATAATGTTGAAGTTCGATTTTCGATAAACAACGTTCGCTAGTCTTCTACCAATTTGAAAAGGTAAACTTCGAATTCGGAAGCAGGTACAAACTCAGCGTACGCTAATTGGAAACAATTAACGCGGCAGAAATATCATAGCATCGCGCCAGATGAACCATATAACCCGTTGCACACTCGCTTGCTCCTGCGAGCTCTTGAGGCATCGAGATGTGCGTGAGCGACTCGAGAGAGGCGCTGCTGCCAGGATATAGGCTATGGCATTCCATACGAGCGAGCGCGCCATAAATTCCCAGGTGCGCGCTCGAGCGTTAGCTAATGAAATCTTAGGTTACACTTACCGCCTCTACGCAGCGGCTGCAGTTGTTCAGCCTCCCGGCACTAATGCCCCGCGACGACGAAACTGCGCGAGGCACTTCGTGCGAGCGAGCGTAAAACTATATGTGCTTCTGCTTCTCTACTCTATGGCCCACTACCACTCCTCTCTCTCTCTCTCTTTCTGGCAAAGTTTACGGATTTAATCAATGGGCGAGAGCTTAGACTTGGGTGAGAAACGATTGTGGGTTATTAAGCAGAGGTTATAATGAGCTCGAAGTGGGCTTGAAAGTCCGGGAATGTGCTGGAGTTGAGGGAACGGTTCGGTTAATTACGGTAGATGTAGTTGATTATGGCTTTTTGAAAATATCCTCTATCTACGCCTTGGATCAACCTAAAGTTCCTTTTTTGTTTAGAGCGGAGCTTGAATCCGCAGTCTGCTAGTTGTAAATTAACTTGCTCGCACGTCTGCTTAAACTCGGCCTATTCTACTTCAATATTATACAAATAACTCGTTATGGTTTCGACATAAAAACTCGATGGCATCCCAAGCAAATTCACCCCATCATCGCTTAAGAGTCAGATCAAACAAGCAGCCGGTAAATATCGACGTGCTAATTTGGTTCAACCTTCCCACTTTTTTTGTTTTCTCGTTCGCACCCTCGCGCCTCCGAATAAGAGTATCCCAAAGCGCCGCGGTTTTCCCAAGAGGGCAGCCACTAATTTTCTCCCTAAGTTTCAATCGGAACGATAAGCGCCAAGCTTTGGTAACGCCTATCTTCTTCACGTTTCCACTTTCAATTTGTTCATAAAAAATTTGAAAATTTTAACTCCATTTTTATAAATCAACGTATCTTTGCAAGTGCAATAAAAACAGAAGCTCTGCGCAACATCGTGTCCCAAAATCTCAGTCAAACCCGTTTCACCTACCTCATTTTCCGTTTCTCTTCCGCCCTTCTGTTTCCGCGTCTTTCATACACTCCCTCATTCGGCACTCCGCTCTGGCCCTATATAGTCCCTTCTTCAGTCTCTCTCTCTCTCTCTCTTACTCGCGTGCGCACTACAGCGAGTGTTGCCTGGTTCGCCGGCGGCGCCACTCTTGCACTTGGAAACTTTGCATAAATATACTATAAACTATTGTTTCGCGCCCTCGTACTCGGTGTGCGCTGCAGCTCTTGAGATGCTCGAAAGAGTAAGTGGGAGAGAGAAAGAGAATGAGAGAGAGAGAACTCGAGTCCCAGTTATTTATTGTTGTGGGTTAATGAATTTCTCCTTTCAGCCTCGATTTATTGGCTAATCTATGAGCGGGTTTTAGCAACTTTACTCGTGGGAGAAAGAGAGAGAGAGCCTGGCATTTTCATTGCACTTATTAAACTTGCAGTCATGATTATACGGTTGGCTTCGAACGAGTAAATTATATGCGCTGCGATACTGTGTTCATTTTCCAGCCTACTTGACTTCATTAGTGAGTCATAAAGGATTTGTAAAGTGGTTGTTTCTTGCTCGAGTGTGTTTCGCATCATTAAAGTTGATATGTCCATGATTTTTTTATTTTACACTTGGATAAATGAATTATTTTTGTAGGATAAAATATAGATTGGACGATCGCAATCATAGCAATATAAAAGCATTCGAGCTGATTACAGAAAAACAGGGAAACATCTAGCTTTAAAGGAATATCGTAAAGCAGAAGACACGGCAGAAGCTTCTTTTAAAGCGAAATCATCTAATAAACCCGGCGAGACGAGCAGCACAATACGGCTTCCAGCGGCGAACGAAAAAACGAGAGGAAAATTTGATTGTTTCGAACTTCTCGGGACCCGAGAAGAGAGAGTGAGAGAGAGCTTTCGCCGTAGAAGAGGCTTTATCGCGTCGGCAAATAAACTTTCGCCTCTTCTCGCTATCCCAGCGGGGAAAAAGAGGAGACGAGCGCCTCGGAAATCTTCAATCTTCCCCGCGTTTCTCTCTCTCTCTCTCTCTCTGTCGGGACAAACGCAAGATCTAAAGAGAGAGAGAGCGCGCGCGCGCGCGAGAGAGAGAGAGAGAGAGAGAGAGAGAGAGAGAGAGAGAGAGAGTAAGCGAACAGAGCGGTTTTAATTCGTAGAAGTCCTCGTACCGTGATTTGTAGCTAACGGTTAATTCATTTTCCTCGTTGGCCTTGCGTAGTCGAGATATTACTGCGAGTGTGAAAAAAAACGGGAGTTGTCCTTATATCATTGCCTTAAAGTGGTTATTAGTGGTTATTATTAACAAGATTTGTTGAAGCTGTTGTCGTATTGACAATGTGTTTGAAGGTCGAGATATAACGTATTAAATTATTCGACTAATTTGGTTTAGCCACCATTAAATATATAATTAGAGTCAATATAACCTGCGGTCACTGCGTTTGGCAAATACTCTAATAATTTTCAGGTATATGGATCAATATTTGTAAACTGCGAGTCATTTTGCATTTGATCGTACAATGAATTGGCTTATCGGCAAACAATTTTGTTGATATCAATCGCAATGTTCTATTAAGTGATTAAATGACCTGGTAATTACCGTATAAATTATACCCATAAACACAATAATTTTTGAGCAAAACTAAACATAGTTTCTCCGAAAGCTCACAGAAATTTACCAATTAATTAAACTCGAAATGGTACGAATTAAAGCTTAGTCGACAAGTCACGTAACGAAAACTCCTCGCAATGTCGAGCGACTCGCTAATAACTAAATCCCCGTGAATGTCAAACGCAGCCGAGTCAATCAGTGCGTGGACCCTATTAAAAAAATCAGCAACTCACGTCAAAACATTACCCCAACTAAATCATAAATACAAACTCCCGAACGCGAACTACATGAATTTCCAAGTGCTGGAAGTCCGCTTAAATAGCCAACTCCTAAATCAATGTACATTTACATTTAGTCCGGTCCGGACCAGTAGTAGTTGCCGAAGTTGCCCAAGTAAAAAGCCGCGCCGGCGAATTCGCTGGGAGAGCATTCATGCATGAACTTCCTGACAAGTTTAAATCGCGCGAATCCGCGACTCGCGCAATTATTGCGCTCGCACACGTGGGTTTATGTGTATGTGCGGCGGCTGCTGCTGGTGAAACGAGAAAATCCGTGCAGCCGCGCGCTGGGAGAAAAGTTGTTATCTGCCTCTACACGCCAGGCGATAAGGCCCGTGATTTGTTTCCTTTTCGCCGAGAGGCGGAGATTAAAGCTACAGCTGCTGGTGCTGCTGCAGATTCGTTGCTGCTCCTAGAGGTATCGTTTCGCTTTTCGCCGGAACTTTAATCTATTCCAGCCATCTCCTTCAGGACTACTCAACGTCCGAAGGTCCGGTGTTGCCTTTTTACACTCTGTTTTCTTCCGTCCTTGCCTCTTTTTTTCGCGGAGTTTACTTTTTAAGCAGTTCTTGCTGAGTGTTTTATAGTCTAATTTTGATTTCGTATTAATATTATAATTATTACTTTATTATTATTTATGTGCTAACTAAGTTATATGTCATAAGCATCCTGGACATCCTAAGGAGGTAAATAAGATTAGCTATAGGCATCGAATATTTTGTATTATTTATAAACAATCATACGAAAAAAATCCTAAAAATAATAATTCCTCCTAAATACTTTTCTTTAAAAGTCCATACATCCACAGTTCTTACCTCCGACTTAACCGACTTGTATTGAATTTGTTGCGAAATATAAACCGCTTCCTCTCGCGGCGACCATTCATCACTTGCTTTATTGATTAAGCAAAATTTACGCGATTTCATACTACACCCGAGTCACTCTTTACGACGGGGCCAAGCCGTTAATCATGTCCGACGATGCTTCTCTTTAAAGAATACACGCAATAATAACTTCTACCGTGAATTCGTTGCTACGCAAAGCCAGCAACTTTTCGTGCGCCAAGCGGAGACCTTTCGATAAGAGCTTTATATTGCAGGAGCGCGCGCTTACGCGGAAGAACTTTGTTAGGGGAAAGTTTCATCATTACGAAAATTTTCAAGATGAGGCATGTAAATCTTGGTGTTGCTCTCGCTGCGCTACGTTTTTGTGCTCGAACAAGTTTGTCCGTCGATAATGCGAGCCGCGCCGGCATTCAAACGTCATGGATGAATTTATGATGCTTATAGTCCGTGACATTTATTAATAAATAACTTTGGCTCTCTGTTATCTGTGTTCTCGATCGTAACGACGACTTACAATTTACTTCATTAAATCAAAGGCAAAAATCCAACACGATTTCCTAATAAAATAAAATAAGTATGTCCAGATCGAATTCACAAAACGAATTGCAAAACTATAAGCACATTAGTGATGCGGAAGGTCGAAGATTAAGCGTCTCGGCATTCATCACAATACCCGAGTCTCGTCGCGGAGGCAGCTACAAAAGGGAGAAAGCGATAAGCCGCGCTCGGTGTGTCTCATCGACGCGGCAGTAGTTAGCAATAATTGGTAACATCCCCTGCGCATCGCGTCAACGCCGCACGGCGTACTGATTGAGGAAATAGGTGCGGGCTCATTCCGCTACCAGACATGGGAATTATCTGCTCTGCTTTTCGGTAATCTGTTCATTGTGTAATTTCTTTGTTTCGTCATATATCCGTATGTTAATTTTAATAGAATATTCCACTAGGTTTTTACCGATTTGTTCATCATTCATATTAAAACGCATAATTGTTATATTTAATACAATTATTCAACGATTAAAAGATCTCCTTCTCTTCAAACGCTACTTTACATAATGAAATTTCGTAAAACAAAAGCCTCGCAATCAAGATCGCATTAGGTTACGTAAAGCGTCAATCAAGTATAGCATCGAGCCGTGTCAAAAAAGAAGAGGAAAGCGCTCACGCATCGAAATCCGAGTAGCCCGTAACGCGCGTAATCCCGCATCGTATAGGCAGGAGTTAATTATTTCTGTCATTTCGGTCATTAAAGCGGTAAAATTCACGGGCCGTTTAGCAGCAGTGCACTTTCACTGCGGCGATAAATCAATCCCTGGAATATAGGCGCCGCGCACTGGTCCCCTCCTTTTCTCCGTCGATCGGACATGCGATGTAACAATTACCGAGCCGTTGCACTTCGCTCGCGCGTCATTCACAATATCTATCAGCTGGTTCTCTTGGTAGTAGGGATGATTGTCGTTCCATTATATACTCCACTTTTAAGTGTGTATAGTATACATACACACACGGGAAATTGTTTGCATAATTCATCGACACGACCGGGCCGTCAGAGACCTATAAATCACTTAAACTTAACTGCACGATTATCTGGTAAATTAATTGGAACTTTCAGACGCAGGACTGCTGCGGCTTTGTGGCATCAAAGTCAACATGTCGAGAGAATGGATTCCTCTTTAGGTTAAAGGCCGCGATCGAGTTGAGAATACCAATCCGCAATGCAGAGTAAACAGGACGCAACAAGGGAAGATCGCGGGGCGCGTCTTCTGTAACAAAGAACCCGAGGAATGGAATCGATATTCCTGTATACACGTATAACAAAGCTCTATCTCTCTCCAAAGATCAATGGGTCTTTCGAGCTGTAACGAGATAATGCTGCTTGTTTATTCAAATATGAGCCTATCGATCGAGTAGTTTACCGATGGCTATATATTCAATTGCATTATCAACTAATTCAAAGATAAAATTTTTCATCCTCTTCGCGACCCGAAACAACAAAACCACGTCCCCGCGTCTCTCTCGTCAAATAACCAAGAAAATTCGGCTGTGACCCAAGGCTTAAAGTCCCTCCTCTCCGTCCCAGCAGGCAAATATTGGTTCTGTCTAGTGGGCCCCAGCGATTTGCATAATTAAATCTCGCGAAACGCTCGGCAGTTCTCTCTCTCTCTCTCTCTCTCTCTCTCTCTCTCTCTCTCTCTCTCTCTCTCTCTCTCTCTCTGCTCACGATAGGTAGGATGCAGGGAATGGCAATAATTAAAACTCCGCAGCTGCGGCTTATTTACGGCGAGGAGAAAAAGAGAGAAGTCGCGGGGCGGCATGAGCGAGCGCGCGCACTCGAAAACTTTTCAAGTGATTCTTCTCCGTCGTAATTAATTAAGATGATAAATGTACGGCTTCGCGAGTACGTGGACGGTAGTGCGCTGTTTGTACGATGATTGTGCGTGTGTGTGTATACGTGTGGTTGACGCTTCGTGAGTTAGAGCAGGTGGAATGAAAAAGTTACGAGTGGTATTGGTGGGGCTAAGTGGTATTCGAATAATGGAAGTGTGTGTTTCGCTAAAAGTGTTTTTTTTAAATGACAATTCTCTTACCAAATGAGATTGTTCGTAGTCAGCTTTTAAATTACGCTTACCTGAAACAGGAAAAAATTTCGATGAAATTAATTTTCGCATTCCGTTATGTACATAAGGTAAAGTTTAAAATGAAAAGGATTTTAAAATTTCGTTTAATAGCTTAAATGAAGAGCTTGCAATAAAATCACTAATGCGCCTTGCGTTAAAACCTGCAGTACCGTCAGTATACGTACGTTTGTCACAGCAAACGTACTTAAATCCAATATGGAATTACGCATCCCTAAACATAAATCCTAATTGACGACCCCTTAAATCCCAGCAATATTTATGCAAAATCGCACTTTCCCTATACGTCTGTCGAACGTTAGCGTATCTCGCTCGTTTCGTTCCTTTTAATTAAAAAAAGCTGGATAAAGCCAAAGTATCGAATAAAAATTACGAGGGATTCCAGTAATAAAGCACGACGAACGGCGCACATACTATATATAGCATAAAATAGCAAGGCGACGGCGTTTAATAGCCAAAGTTTAGAGGATTAATAATCGGGCCGCTGAATTATTAAGCGTCAAACTCGTCTCAATTGGAATTAAATCCAATTGTTTTTGCGTGGCGTGTGCACGAAATTCCTGTTGTGACTGGTTGTCATGTGGACGGCCGATAGTGGTCTCGCTCGCGCGCGCGCGTGTCATGGAAAACGCAAACTAATGCATGCGAGGCTAAAGTGATTGGGGAGGAAAATTGTAGCCGGTCTGGAGTGATGCATAATTGATAAAATTTGTATTTTAATTATTTGAAAATAGTGAAAAATACAGCGCGATTTCAAAGATTTTTTTAGAAAAGCTTGCTGATGTTAACGTGTTATTTTTATTATTTTAATTTAAATGAATCTTTCGTATATCATTAAGAAAAAGTTTAATATAAAATAAACATAAAATGCATACTAGCTTAATGACTGTATTTAATTACAATATAGCAAATTCACAAGAACGCTCATAACATAAAAATAACAGAGTCCACTTCGTGCAGATATGCTGAGAAAGCTTTAGCAGTAAAAAACCAAATAAATCATAAATCAAGAGCTAAAATCTCTGGCTTTTTACTTTGCAAACGTGAACATGCGACGCGTCTAACGGAAACACGACAGCCGGGTGCGAAAAGGGGCAAGTGAGAGAGAGAGAGAGAGAGCGAGTACAAGTCGGAGGTGCAGTGTTTTCCCTACGTTTCGAGCCATTACGGTAAATGCCGGGCATTAATGTTGCAGGCCGATCGGAGATAGACGCGAAAGAGAGTAGAGGAGGAGTCGCTGAACGCGAGCAAGCGCGCGACGCATTAAATATTTCTCAGCTCTAGCTTTTACTCTTTAGCGTGTGTACGTGCGGCTCGTGTTGTCTACGTATATACGTGAGAGTAGCGCAAGCGGATATTGACGCGCTACGTGCTGCTCTTTGTGCGCTTTGAAACGGACGCGGACGCTTTCCTCTCTCTCTCTCTCTCTCTCTCTCTCTGTATATACACCATCATCGTCAACGATGTTGTTGTGTGTGCATATGGAAAAATCTGTGATTGAGAGCTTGCAGTATATTTCAGAAAGAGCTTTTAACATTCACCTCCTTAACGTTAATCCGCATCTCTCCTCTCGGCATATATCCGCAGCCCTCGAAACTTTTTCTCAGTCTCCTCGTTGCGTGCACACGACACCGCATAGAGAGACGCTGCAGCAGTAGCGCACCTGCGGAAGCCGCATTATTCTCCTTCGTAACTCAGGACTCTTGGCTGCACTGGCTGTGCGCAGCAATTTATTGCCAGCCGAACAAGCAGCGCTCGAGAGAGAATCGTGTCGTGAGCCAACCGCCTAACCGTTAAGTACACACGAGCCGCGCGAGAAGCGCCGTGTAATTAGCGTCGCGGAAAATGCGCCGCGATCTGCGGATCTTAATTGCGTTTGCTCTTTGCTTTCTCTTATTATACGCGTCTAATTTTGCGCTATTTCTCTGACTTTCGCTGTGTTTACTTCCCGGCGAGTGACTTCTTTGCGCGAGACGGGATTTTCCCGCGGAATGCAGTGAGAGATTACATTTTTTAGATGGACTATTTTGAGCAGATGCACACAATCGATAGCCTTGAAACCATCGTTAACTTTGAAACAAAAACACCAACTGCAGGAGAAACTATAAGCGCAGCACTGTACCGCCTCGTAACCATCGTCGCTTCAAGCCGGACCATTAATCATGTGCCTATAGCCGACGTCTGATCCGGTAATCGACCGAGACACGTTAGCATTAAGCGTCAGGGTGTAGCTTTTACGTTTGCGGGCAGGTGTGAAAGGTGCAAAAAGTAAGTCAGCTAGTTGACGTAAAATATGAGTATAGTAAGCGATGTTTCGATATACACTCGTTTCTCCAAATCAAAGGCAGTAGCTATACACGATTTAACTCAATTACCCCGTCAATTTACTGAAACAACAAAAACAGCGCGAGGACATTTCGATCTCGTCGACAAAGATAACAGAAAGCTCGATATCATCGCGCGCGTTCGTTAAAACACCGAGTTCGCAAGCTCAAATCAAACACTGCACGATTACGTTCCCTATAAAAAAAAATATCGAATTCAATTTATATTTATCTCGCACAGGGAGATATACATACAGATACATATCTATATAGAGACAGGTCCTTCATTACACCTCGCACAGGTTCATAACGGCGCAGAGCTTATATGAGTCGTCCAATTACCGGACGCCATAGCCGCTGGCTCATAATTCCATCAGGTAAGCCCAAACGGGACTAGTATGTGTGTGTGTGTGCTACTGCTATTCTTGCGATAACATCGTTTATGCACTCTCAATGAGATCGGTGCAGCGTGTACACGTATACCTTCACTGTGGCAATCATTACGAGCGCCGTGCGAGCTCATGAAATATGGAAGGAAATTATTGCCTGTCCCTCGACGACTGTATACCATAGCTCTATATTATAGTCTCTCTCGTCCTCCCAAGATAATAAATTAATTAAGTTTGATCGATTGAGCGACAGATTCATCGCCGGTAATCGTCAATCTGATGGGAAGAAAAGACTCGTATACACCACATAGAGAGAAGAACAGAAGCAGCAACGACACACACGCGGTAACAGTGTGAATTATGGAAATTCAGCAGAAGCAGCAGCAGCAGAGCAAACAGCAGCGGCGGGAAAGTTATCCGTGCGTAAGTGAGAGGTCTTCCCCGTTGCCATTTGCATACATACGAATGCTTTAACGACATTTGACTTGCATGAGAGAGTGTATGTGTGTATCGCCGGACGAGAGGCGCGAGAGAGAAAGCGCAGTACACGATTGCAAAATGACGACGCATTGTGGAATATCGCTCGCTCTCTCTCTCTCTCTACATGTAATGTACAGCAGGCTCTTGCATAACCATTGTATTATTTCGAGTAGAGAGAGGGAGCTATGCGAGGGCAGTTGTAAAACACAAGCGGTTCGATGCAGCAAGCCCGGCCAGTCGTCATTCTCTTTAGTGCCTCCAAGTTTTTCCTTATACTGCGCAGAAAAGCGATTCTTTCCTGCGATGTTTTCCTGCTGCAGCAGTGCACAGCTCTAATGTCTCTTTGGCTCTGCGAGCATCAATTTTATTCCTCTCTCGCGCTGCAGCCTGCTCCGGCAGTTTCGTCTTTCGAGTTATAACGCAGCAGCGCTGCCGATACAGAGATTTTACGGCGGAGAGCTTTATTTTTGCCGATCTTTTACTGGTGGTCGGGGGCTCTTTCTTTCCTCGAGGCGGAGAAAGAAGATTGAGCTTTGGAAATTCTCCCGAGTTATTCGAATGCTTTTAATTAGAAACTTAAGCTAATCAAGCATCGGCAAAACGATCGTTAACCGAGAGCTGCAGAAGAAACGCCGCAGTCGAAAATAAAAACGTCCTTTCCTCCGGAAAGAAAGAATGCCTCGCAGCAGTGGAATAGCTACGGGAAAAAAGGAGGCGAGGACAGAGAGAGTCGAGGAGATAAAAGGCCACGGCGGCGGCGGCGGCGGCGGTAGTCGGCCAGGTAATGTATCCAGTTAAAAGTTCGGCTACTGCCCGGAGGGAGAGAGAAAGCCAAGGGCTCGAACTTTCCTGCGTCCAGGCAAAGTGTCCGTGGAGAGATTCCGCATTTGCTATTCATGGGCTCTTCGAGCGCTGCTGCTGCTGCTGCTTCGGTCGGCTTTAATATTCCAGCGTTCGGGAGAAAAAAAATGTTGGGGGGTCGCTTCCTGACTCTTGTTCGGGATATCGGAAAAACAAATTGCTCTATACTCCTTGGATTTGCCGCGCTTTTGCTCTGTGGGGATATCTCTCTTTTGTAAGCTCTTCCGCAGAACTGATTTTTTTCTATATACGTATGTTTTATTTGCAGTAATTCAAGAATTTATAATACGCAGCAAGTATATAAAACCGCAGTCGATTTGTAGTCGCGCGGAAATAATCCCGCAAGACTCCAGTAAAAACAAAGCAGCAGCGATAAAGCCGCAGCTCGTTTCCATTTCGCTCTCGCACCTAAAGCCCGCACACAGCATTACGAGCCGAATCGCGTTCACGAATTGAAAAACTTCCGGTAATGCGCTCTCGCCTGTATATACCTAACCACATACGAAACGGCTGATGAGATCTTTCTCTCTCTCTCTCTGCTTTTTCCTGTACACTATAGTACATGCGCATAGAAACGTCGAGTCATTTGCATGTTGAATAATCGCGTAGCGCAAGAAACAATGAGCAGTGCTGATGTACACGCAGATATTATTCCCCGACGCGCTAGAGGCAGCGTTAATCCGGAAATCCAATCGGAACTCATAATCGAGCGAATAGCGCTCTCTCGCGAGCTTTCAACCCGATGGCTGCTGCTGTTCAGCTGTGGCTCTGCGTCCCTTCGTTAATTCGCCGGGCGCATTAGGCGGGCTTAATTAAATGGAGCACCAGCCGCGAGAGAAAGGGGTAAAAAGCAGCAGCAGCCGGCTGCAGGCGTGATTAGGCGCGGTAGCAGGTAAATATTGCCCGATTTCACCACACCCTCTCTCGTGAAGGGGAATGAGAGGGAGCGATTAATTAGGGAAAAATGCGGGTGTTATACGCTGGAACACGGAGAATGCGGGAGGAATTTTTTGGGGGTATTGTTATTAGCATTCTTGGCTTTTTGGAGAGAGAGAGAGAGAGAGAGAGAGTTACTCGCGGCGGGGCCTTTGATCTGCGCGCGGCTGAGAGAGCGTCAGGCAATTTCATTTGTGGCGAGTGGATCTGTTTCGCTTTATCTGTTCTTGCCTGGGAAAATAAATATAAAACAAAATTGTCGAGTGTGGATCAGATAGCGATACGACTAGATCGTGTGATGAGCACTTGTGCTATACTGCAGGAAAATGGTTTTATTTAAATCATCGTGTCGGTGGATAGATTATACAGCCTATATAGTTTCATCAAAAGCTCACTGTAAAGTGTCCATAACGAGAAGGTTGTCCAGCGGCTTGCTTTTGACTTTTTTTTTTCACGCGCATCGATTTTGCTGTTGACACGATTGTCGTAGATGTATATACGCTCTCGGGCCAATAAAGCCTCGCGCACCAACGCCATCATCAAAAACACGCGCGACGTCAAGTCCCTTTCCCGCTTGACATGTATGTACACACATATTATACATATCCCAGCAAAAGAGAGATAGAGCGAGAGGGACAGGAAATATCAGAGCACTCGAAGCCGAGGTGATTATCGTACAATCGTCGATTCCATTCGGCGAAATGAATGTTTAATGGCCGTGTATATACTGGCCGGGAATTTCGAGTGTGATGCGCCGGGCGCACATAATTTTATTGTTTTGCGTGGCAGCCGATAATGCAGCTCGACAATAAACCATCGGCAATCAGGCACGCGAAGCCTCATTGTATACGCCGACGCCGGCGACGCTGGACGGCGCGATCAATTAAAGCGCTCGGACATGCATGTGTATATACGCGAAACAAAAGAGAGTGGCATGAGATCTGCGCCGTGTGTGACGCTCCCTCTGTACTGCTAATTGTCGCTCGGCGAGAATTATTTCGACGGATGGCTATCCGGTTTGCGCGTGTTTGTTGCGGTAAAAAGTTTATCGGCCCGAGCGATATAAGTTAATCGCTTTTGTGTGTATGTATTTTTTTTTTATCTCGTTGGTAGATAAAAAAGGTGATTTTAAATTTAAATAATAGAGAATTTAGAAGGACACCGAACTCAGCTTTTTAAGCTGCTAAACGCTGCGTGTAACTCTTGGAGGTCTCAAGGTGACGGGAAAACAGGACGGTGGCTTTTTAAAAGCACCCTAAATTCAGCCGACACGAGCTTTTTTCACGGTGCTTTCCTAAAGCGATGGACGTCGTATACCTTCACACCTGAGCACACGCTTGTCCTGCTTCGTAAACTTGCTTCAAGGCGCTATTTTCTCTTATCTCCACTATGTATGTATGCCGCATTAAATTCAATAAATATCGATGAAAGGTCTATTCTTTTTATCAAACAAATTGTCAAAAAAGCTCCACAGAAGAATTAGCATTCATCCAAGGGTAACAATATCCCCCCCGAAAAGCCCTCTCATGGCAAAGCTTATTTAAAGTATCCCAAAAAAGAGACGAAAAAAGGACCAACTGGAAATAAGAGAAAAAGCTGAAGCACACACACGCACACACAGTCGTCTCTCGTATGGATGAAATCGGTTTTCACCCACCCTTCGACAACGCGAGATCCCGCGCACGATTCGGCCGAGGCTTTGAGAGGCTCAGGTTCGCGGATCGACGTATTTTCCATGCAGACGAGGGTCGGAGGAGAGAAACTTTTCGAGTTATACCGAGCGTTAAAGTAACGCCGCTGTCGCTCTCTCTCTCTCTCTCTCTCTCTCTCTCTCTCTCTCCGTATCGATGGCACTATATATACGTTTGTGTACTCTGCCCAAATCGAATGTCGATTGAAGCCCATGCGTTTATTCTTCCTTTGAGCCACTTTCGCGACGTGACACGTCTCGTGTGTGATGGAATTCCACCTTCTTATTTGAAAATTCAACGAAACAAGCTCGTTCGACGTCCCCTTTATTGCAAACAAACGAAAAACAGGTTTGGAAATCGGCCGGTCGGAAGAGTACCAATAAAGTATGGGACTGGTGCGAGTAGGGTGGATTAGGTACACGGTTGCTGCATATATGTATACGGCGACGCGTCTTCCTAGGGCTTAACGGATGATTAATCTATCCGCACCCTTCCGCAAACAAGTGCCCGAGCGTAGCGCATTCACGTGTTCTCTATAAACACACTCGATGGGCACCAGACTGCGCCTATTTGCTTCGGTATCGACGATTGCTGCTGAACTGGCTGGGGTGGGATTTTAGATGGGTTCGAACTTTTTTTTCATTTTTTAGAGAAAATTCTTTTTAACATTTTAATGTTATAAATAAATGTATTTCTGGAAAACAGAATTTCCAATTGCACAATCACAAGCAAGCTCTCAACAACCCTTTCGAGTACTTCTTCGCAAAAGCTCGAAGCATTACATTTCACAAGGCGACCCGTACGGTAAATAATTGACCAAGGTCGAGTTTCCCTTTCTCTCTCTACTTTCCAGAAGTTCAACGACCTTCGGCCTCGACCCCGTGACTGGATCAAATCAACCCGAGAGAGATCGTAATCGTCGCAGACAATGGACCAGGAATATTTTCGGCGTCTGGAGGCCGCCTCTTATCGAATGGAATGTGCAGTGAGAAGAAGGGGTAGATGGATAGAGAGAGAAAGCGGTACCCAATGTCTTGGCTCGGTAGAGGTCCTCCCCCGTCACCCAATCACCGACGTCCTAGCCGGGCTCTCACGCCATATTTCGCGGGGCGGAGCGCGACTTGGCTGTCTCTGTTCTTGGTCTCTCGCTCTCACTCTCTATCTGTCTGTCTGTCTGGCAAATGTGCATGTGACTGGGAGTCTGGTTCACAGTGTCGTCGTGCCAGTTACCGCTGCTGTTTTCAGACGTTTGGGTTAACACTGGCGAAGGTCGCTTCACTGCATGACCTTTACGTGCAGTAGCTTTGACTTTAGAGATACAAGATAAAATTCAATCATCACTATGCTACGAAATTTTCCATCAGCTTATCCCTAACAATATTGCGACTCGCGTTCGATCGTCAGGACCGTTATTCTGCACAGCTTCTCGTTTCGCAGCTAGAATAAGCCAACAACGGCAACAGCGCGTTTAGCATGAGGAAAGAGAGAGAGAGAGAAAACGGAGATGGTTAATATTTAACGATGGGCGTGGCGGTGCTTTTACGCGACTTTCCGTCGCGAGCGCGCGTCGACTGGCGTTTACGATAATCCTCCGTGAAATTAAAAACATTAGGGCCTCGTAAAGATAAAGATATTCCGCGACTATGACGACGACGACGGCGTTTCCTTTCCTACGTGTATATACGTGGGTCTTCTCTAGTTGTAGCCGTGTGCGCTTCCTTTGCTTGATGCTCGGAAGTAGCGTAATGTAACAATGGAAAAATTGTTGCTACACTTACTTCCGAGAATATTGTGAAGATTTATGTTCGTGCACAAAGGATGAGGATTTAGATGTTATAATTACCGGCTAAGTGGTACAACCTAGATTTGGTCAGACGAGATTATAGCTGACAGTAGTCGACTATAATGGTAAAACACGGGCGAAAAAATAAAATGAGCTTTATTAGAAAATAAAAATAACCAGTCCACGACTCTCAGACAATAAACATCCCACGCAACGAAAAAAAAGAGCGACAGCACACAAGCAAAAGAGACCGGAAAATCCTCATTTGCAGTTGATAACCCTACGCACGATTTACGAGTGCCCCATGCATCTAGTTCATATTTCTCATTTACCCGTTCTATTTTCCCCTCCTCCACCCACCCCCGCTCGCATTATTTTTTTACTCCATTGTTTTACCTCCGCTATCTCTCCGAGCTCAACATCTCGCGCGTCGGGTATATAGAGGAAAGAAGGAAAAAAAGAAAGAAGCGAAGGCTACACCGTTATGAAGCATAACAGAGCTGCTGCTGCGCCGAGGGATCGGGATAATATCCGCGTCACGTCACCGCTACCGCCGGCTGTCTCAATTTACGTTTATCGTGCAGTCGTAGAGCGACGCGAGACCGCAAGTGCACGCGCGCGAGCTTCTATGTGTGTGTGTGTGGGTATGTGTATGAACGCTATGGCAACAATAAAGCTGCAACGCGCCGTGAACAATGCGCGTAATAAGGCTCGCACGCACTCGACGCAATTTATTTTTCTTCGAGCCTCGAGACTTTATCTTTCGCGGTCGCGGGCTTTATTATTTGTTATTGCGAATGCGCTATAAAGTCCGGAGAAATGAGCGGCGATTCCTGAGTTAGGTCTTCGGTCGTTCCTGGCTGGACGATAAAGGTTAGTTTTCTTTTTTTTTATTCCGCGGAGGAGAGATTCTTTTTTCATGATTGTTTGTAATTATTCAAACCAAAATAGATTTATACTACTACTACTACATTTTTTACCGAACGAGTCGAGTGTGATAATTAGGAAATCGGTAGTAAGGAGCAGATCGTATACGCAAGTGCGGTACAACATCGAGAGCTTCGAAGAAAAACGTCGAAACACGACTGCGCTCGCATTCTCCACGGAATTTCGCGCCACGAGAGCGGCTTTCATTACCGCTTCCATAATTGAACTCAGCTGGCTGTTTTATCCCGAGAACACGTTCAGCTTAAACCGGCTTGTTAAGCCCTTCCGTTGCTGCTGTGGCTGCTCTCGACGGTGCTTACATGGTCGAGCGATTATCTTCAGTTGGGAAATAATTGCCAGCTAATTTGGTTTACGATTACATATAGCAGGCGACAGGGTTTTCGTATACATATATCGGGATGGTTGCGCCGTTATTTTCAATCTGCTCCTCCTCTCGTTGATATGCGCTGATGGCTTCGCGGAATGTAGACAAGCCGGCAGCAGTTTTGTTGCGTAGATGGAATAATAAAAGTGGATTTGAATGGACGCGCTCTGCGGATTGTATTGGATGATGCCTCGCGCTGAGCGACGCTGATGGGAATGTTAGATGAAATGGCTAGAGTTTTCGTTGGATATGATCAAAAGTGGTATTGATTTAAAAAAAAAATCTGTTATTAGGATGAAAATACTAATATGGACTCTAAGCAGCTCTTCACCGTCAGACATGGAGTAGCCCATAAAAAAGTGACCCCACCGCAACATTATCCCAGCACTCTAGCTTCTGATAAAAAAAATGCGCGGCACAAGTACGACCAATCAAACTGGAGGCGATAAATTCACCCCCACGCAATTTCCATCCTCTAGCTTGGACGTTCTGAAGGACAACCTGCGAGATTACGTTTATGGGGGGATGGCGCAGCCTTGCCGACTTAATGCAGGGTGGCCTTCGCGCGGCGGCACTTGGACTTTAATCGTCCCATAAAAAGACTAATCGTTAAAAATGTGCGATGAAGGTCTTTTGAGAGGACGCGGGCTTCTTTTGAAATGACCAAATGTTTAAATTATATCTGTCTGTAATATGCTAATAAATCACTTGAAACAAAGAAAGCACGTACGATGGAACGAAGATAATAAAAACAAAACATACATTTACAAGTCGCCTACACTGAATTTGATCGTCCTTTGTTCGAAGGAAAATTACGTCCACAAGGGAAGCTGAATAACAATGAATTTACAATTATTTTTTAAAATATTAGACCTCACAAAAGCCAGCCTTAATTACCCTGTACATGAACGAATTGAATAAAAAGGATCCGGCGTGACGCGAGAGCGCGAACAAAAAGATTCTCTATGGATGTGTGTACGCGCGCAAACGCGAAATTGCGACAGCGCAATATCCATTACGTTTGACTATTATTACACTCGTTAAACACTGGCTGGCTGAATTTTTAATTCAATTAAACGCTTGTGTCTCCCTTACGAGCGGCCGAAATCTCTCTCCTATTGTTAATTATGCACTTCAACATTTAAACGAACGTAATATTTTATATATTATTTAATAATTAAAATTTTTCGTGGGCAATGTAATAATTCACAGACATATAACTCGACACTCAACGGCTGAAAAGTTATCGGTCGCGTGGAAATAATTTTCGGCATCGGTTGCTGGCTCTCGATCCGCGACATATTTTACAATTCGCTTTTTACACCCTTTCCAAAAGCTCAATCGCGAAGATTGGAGGAGCGAACGCGTTATGTACATAAAGCGGCCACCGGCCTCCAGGTTTTGCGGCTTGCCAGCGTAGTCGATAGAACGTAAATAAAATCCGTGCGGCAATTCGTTATCCTTTAAATACATAACTTCGGTCTTTCTCGATTTTATTTATCGCTCAGCTATTTTGGATATCTATAACGATTTAAAATTCATTTTAAGTTTCATAAAAATTAACATAAACGTTCTTTAAATAAAAATGTATGTATAAATACATTACAAAAATTGAGTAGCACAACCGCAATTTCCCGCCAGCCTCCGAAAAACGCGTTTTCCGATTTCCGCATAATACTGTCATCTCCATTTTCAACATCACTTTCAAAACCCCGAATTCCCGCGTAAAAAGGGTCAAAGAACCGTCCAACATTACGAGAGGAAGAAATAATTTCCAAAGCCTCGCTGCAGCATAGCGGCCGGTAAAATATTGTTCGATTGCTTTTGTTCGAAAACAAAAGCGCTCGTGGCACATCGAATTTACATGAAAAGAGCAGCCGCAGCAGCAGCAGTGCGTGGAGGGAGGTTCGTTTTCTACTTAGCCTCTCCTCTACCGCCTCTCTCTCTCTCACTCTCTCTCTCTCCGACGACCTGAATTTGAAACACGCTAAAAGCGTCGATGGGAAATTGGGCTTTCGACGCGCGCCATACAGCCTGCGTGAGTGGATTACGCCGGAGGCTCGCTCGTTCTGCACCTATATTTCATATTTTGCGAATCGAAATGGCTCTCGTTCTCTCTCGCTATCTTTCTGGCTGGTTTTTATTAAATCCGAAACGTTGACGATTCGTCCCGATCTTTTTTGTTGGGGAAGTAGTAGCTTGCATCGATCACGGCTTGAAGGATGGGGATGTTGTTGCGCCGTGTCGTTGGTTTATGGAGTCATGCAGCGGACGATGACTGGAATTTTTTTGGCTTGACGGACAATATTTGGGATTAATTGAGGTTTGCGCTTTTTTCCGGATTAGCTCACTGCGAATACGTATAGGATGAAGAGTGTCGGCGTGATGGATCCTCAGCTAAAAAGGGCTGCGATGTCAGCTGCATTTTACATGAAGCGAAAACGAATGTGGTATCTCTTTTCATTGATAGATCGCTTCGATTCGGATTGGATTATATATGAATCTATTTTCACCGAGCACTGAATGTTTCCATCTCTCTAAAGTTAGATAAAGTTTAATCGTCAGAGAAATTAATCTCGGAGTGTACGTGTCTTGTTGCTCCAAACGAGTATCAGCTTCGAAGTGTACAAAGTCGTACAAAGGATGAAAAAAGTTAAGAGTCGTGAGAGCAGATCGCTCGTCGCGCCTCTGACAATGACAAAGAACGTCGTCCGCTTTCTGTCGGAATTTTTTTCGTCCGTCTGGCTTTCGTAAAGTTGCTTTTAACGTAAGGCGAGAAAAATTGCACTTCACGCTGATTGGCTGCGTCCATTTCAGTCTTCTCTTCTAAAATGCGATATCTTCACGTAGTTTAAGTAGTAAAATGGTGTTTTGATCAGACACTCATCTACTGAAAATTACATCAACTTGTTAAGCTGCTAAACTCCTAATTACAATATTTGTAATTTTGCATCTTCCGCACTTTCCCTCTGTTTGCGCAGGTACGATTTCGCGTTATATCGTGCAAACTACAGCAGTTGACTCTCCAGCTCGACAGTGCTTCCAAGTGAAGGAGACAAGCAAACGAGAAGACGAATAACCGAGCGGATAATGTGATATCGGGCTACTCCTGGGCGAGACCCTCGACAAATTGTCAACTTATAATTGGCTGCACTCCTTAATTATCGCGAATTAAGCTCGAGCTTCGTCTCTCGTTCATAATATCTGCTCTCTCTCTCTCTCACTCGCTCCTCTTTTGCCTCCATTAATAAACAAGCTCTTTTTCCACCCTCATTTTTTTCGCGAAATCGCGCAGCACTCGGAGGAACTTTTTCTTAGGGACAATTAAGAATATTGTCCGACTTTTTAGCTTCGAGCTGGAAAAATTAGGGAGAATCGAGGGGACGTTTATTGGCTCGACTAGACTCGCTGCTCCGAGAAGTGAGAGAGAGAGAGAGAGTTTTGTCTCGTCGGGTCAACGCTCGTCGCTTGGAAATTAATTCAAATTAGCTCGGAAGTCTGTTTACATTAACGGAATTGCCGTTTTTAATTTGTTCGAGTTATTCTGCCTGCGCTGGCGCGAGCTCACTCACACACACGCACACTGTATTTTCGTTTTATGCGATGTCACGGGAATATCGGGAGTCGTTGAAATATTGATTTGACGGTAATGTGTTTCGCCCAAGTGACAACTCCATTGAATAGCGATGACAGCGCTGGCACTCACGCGTTAGCTATTAATCTTTATTAAGAGACGAACACATACATATAGCGGCGTTTCATTCGTAATTGATAACATTTTCATTCGATCGATGAAAAATAGCTTTCTAATATGGCCAAATGGACTTTTATGGGTAATCGATTGTTTTGTGTATTATTAGACGGATTACGGAAAGATGTTTTTTTTTTGTCATTATATGTATATACGTATAACTGAATGTGGAAACGCCCGGTACACGCTGAGTAAGCCTTTCGGTACCATCAATTTCTGTTGCCTAATGCCGCGACGGGGATTGTGCCTAAAAGCGATATACCAGTATCCATTTGTCAACTTGTTAGAGGACTTTGGTCAAACTATTAGCTTGACTAATTTGTATTTTATGAAGAGATTAGTCTGTTGAACCTGGCTTACTACTCTACACGAAGATCCGCTAAAGTACTCCTACATAACAGTAGCAGCGACAGCATCACGAACAAGTCGAACGTTTATACTACGTACTTTTTAGAGATCGAAATTACCTCTTCAATTATCTTAATCTCCTCGTAACAACCTCTCCAAAATTCAAAAGTACTCGAACCCATTGAAAATAACTCCAGCCATAACCATCGCAATGGAGCTAATACACCGCAAACACTAATCGTCTAAGTAGATTTTTGGAACAAAGAAAAGCCGCACATACGCTCTCACATTCCAAGTCAGGCCTAAACGACTCCTGCGGGCATCTCGACTCGCTGCAGCAGCAGCAGCAGCTTCGAACCGCGAGCTCATGCCTTCCACGAATATTGTTCTTGGGTACCTAATCCCAAGAGGGTTACCCCAACAAAGCCTGTACAAACGCATAGCACAAACCCTCCTTTCACTATGCGCGACCCGACGCTTGGACACAAGCAGACACGCGAGCTCTCTCTCTCTCTCGTGTATACAGTGCTCTCTCGCGCGCGACCCCAACGCAAGCAGACGCGAGTTATATATCACGAGTATTTACATTTTGTATGAATGGTTATTCGTACTTGTGCTCAGCATCATGCAAATTAAACGGGATTCCGTAGACTGGGGAGATGAGGTCCTTTTTCTCTCCTTTTTCAGTTGTTGGCCGCGGAGAGATAATGTTTTTCTATCTGGAAGAATTAGATAGAAAAATATCTGCAGCATAAGCTCATAAATGCTCGTGCATATACGCACAGGCGAGCGAACAAACACGCGAATAAGTGTAAGAGAATGTCAACGAGTACAGTAGCTCGGTGCAGTGCTCTCTCCTGTATATATGCTCAGACAGACGCAGCAGTGGGAGTAGTCGCTTTAGTCGGCTCTTGTACAAGGCAAAATAAAGAATATACGCGAAAAGGGAAGCGAACAGAGAGGGGAAATAGAAGAAGCGAGAAAAGCCGCGGGAGCAACAGAGACGGTAAAAAGTGATACAACCAGTGTGGACGCGTGTATATATATATATGTGTGTATGTGTGTGTATGTCGAAGCTTAACGTGCGCATATCTATAGTATGTATATGTATGTGTGAGAGCGGTAAGAGCGAGAGGGAAAGAAGAAAGGAGGAAGGAGGTGGTTGTGTGTTGCAGGATATACCGAGGGGCTTTATAGGGACAGGGGGCATGAATCAAGCTGAGCAAACATCGAACTGCGAGATACGGCCATGGCTGCAGCAGCAGCAGCTCACCGGAGCTAACTACCGTATGCATGTATGTAGTGTGGCTGGTGGTCGGAGCCACCACGTATAGGCAAGAAAGGAGGAGAGACGACGCCTCTGTGCTGAGGGCGAAAATCGCTGTCGCCCATATTCTCTGATCGTTGTGCGCGTATAATCGATAAACGTATTTTTGTCGATTCTCACGTTTCCTTCTTTCTTATTATTATAAATTTTTTCTCAGTCTCGAATGTTTTTACATAATAACAGTTGTTTAATGAGTATTCATCGGGATACAAGGTCACGTCTGACTAAAACTCGACACTACTACTTACGAGCGTAACTCGATGAAGGATTTTTAATAAACGCACCATTTTCATATCCTTTTCCCTATAAAAAAAAGCTCAGTAGTCGAACGACAAACACTGTTTACCCAGGGTAATAAACTTAATGGAAACTCGCGATTCTCGTTTCAAGGTCAGACGAGAGAAGTGCTGGTTTCGGTAGTCCGCCGCGGGGCGCCACGCGGGAGAGAAAGAAGAAGCCCGCGCGACGTCTCGTGACGGAAGAGATAAGGCTGAGACCGTGAAACGTCGCTCCGTCGTCTCATCCCCGGGGATATCAGGCCAGAGTGGCTGGCTGGTGCCGAGCCGGAATAGACCAGACCGGAATATTTTAACGGGCCGGCTTTTTTAAGCGGGGACGTTATTACTACGGGGTATGTGCATAGCGTGTGCGGGTTATTTCGCGGGATGATGGTATGCTCTTAGAAGTTTTTGTCTTTGTAGCTGCTTTAGAGTTTTGGTGAATTTTAAGGGCAAATGATGATTTGCGAATGTTGTAAGGAGGAAATAGCATTATGCAAGAAAAAAGCGAGCTAGGATATAGGTGTGAAACAATCAATATGTCCAGGTAAAATAATTTGAATACTTTTGAAGATTTATTAAATAATAATATTACAATAAAGAATTATTGGTTAAGGATGTTTAGGGATGCGTGAGCAATGATTAGTTGTCTAAAATAATACTGATACAAGAGTTTTCAGTGGATGATGAGAAGTTAACAAAACTAAAATAACATTTTGATGAATTGATTATTATGTTTTGATAATTTTTGATAAATTGATATTATGTTTTTTTCATAAGTTATTGTAACGTCTTTTTTCCAAATATTGTACTTTTTTTAATAGTAAAAGGTATTTCAGTATAATAACTGCCCTAATGCATACTTCCTTGCTCTTCCTTGCATTTAGTATTTATACCATTGCGTGGTATGGGTTGAATGAAGTAATAAAGTTTGCTACTAGATATTCACATAGATCAGACTGAAAATGGAATATGTAACTTCACTTTTGGAAATTCTCATGCATGAGTGCCTATGTAAATTCACTTGCAGTTGGATTGACTCCAAGTGTTTTTTACTTAATTTTATGTAACAAGGATTCTTTGAAACTAGACCCGCAATAACTTCACTTACAGACTTGTGTATGTTAAGAAGATTATGTGTCGTTAGGTGAAGTTGACAAGATTATTATTCTTGCATGATTTCCTTAATTTATTTTTAGGCAACAGAAGATCTACGTTCAGTTTGATCAGATTCAAGAATTAAGGGAGACTTGTGGAAAAGAGTGGGGGATCGTAATATACGACCACTCGACGGATTGATTCGGGACCACGTAAATCGTCGAGGGATTTCCTTCGCGGTTAGGGTTTTCACGAAGGCATACATATCTTGTGCTTCCCTTTCCCCTCAGCTTCTGAAGTCTCTGATTTTCTCTGTGCACTTCTTTGCAAAAAGCTTGCTTTGAATACTTTTCACCGAAAAATTAAGCATTCAAATCCCTTTAACTAAGTCGTTCCACAGTATACGATGCAAACAATTCCCGACTCAAGTTTTTGTTAAAAAAAAAAGAAGAAAAAGAAAACAACAACGATCCGTCGTAAGAAAGACTTATTATGCTTTCAAAGCCACCACAAGCAGCCATTTCAAAGTCCCCACCGCAGGAGCCGCATCGACAATAAAGGTAGTAAATTCTGCAAAAAAAAGAGGAGAAGGAACTCAAAAAGTCCAAAAGAAGAAGAAGGCAGGCTAGAGTGAGTGTCGGAAACTGAACTACCAAAAAAGAAGCAGAGAAGACGTCGACGGCGGCGGCGGCTTCTTCGCCGTCGTCGTCGTCGACGGTGGCATAAGGAAGGAAGGGAAAGAGGACGCGAAGCTACAACAACGCTTTACGCTTTACGCTTAGTGCACCGCCTTTCTTGGCGGTGCTTTATGCGACTCGTTACTCGTCCCCGTCGCGGTTGCCTTTCACAAGCAGCAGCAGCAGCAGCAGGAGCGCCGCGCCTATAACGCGACGACTGTGTGTTTGCCACTTTGAATAAAGTCCTACCCTGTGAGCTTCAGCCGAGGTTCCGCTTTCCTCTCTTCCCTCCCCGCTATTACCGTCGAGCTTTAACACTCTCAAAGTACTATACATATATACACACTTGCGTATATAGGCGCGCGCGCGTACACACCTACACACAAATCTCTCTCTCTCTCTCTCTCTCTCTCTCTCTCTCTCTCTCTCTCTCTCTCTCCTGAGAGACATTTACAATGCACATCCGGCCTCGGCAAGATGGCCGGACTTTGACTTCCGGATGTCACTTCTGCGGCGCGTAGAGCCATTGTGCAGTAGTCTCTCTCTCTTATTTTTCAATTTATGCAACGCTTATTTTCTTATTGTTCTTCGTGCACTCTATCTCGTGGCTTATACGTTTTAGTTTAGAACAATTAGAAAGTTCCGCGCTCGCTTGGGTTTTAAAGTCTCTACTAATACGCTGTTTATTAATTATCGCGTCTTTTAAGAGCGAAGGATGAGTCAACTTTCTATCCAATCAAACAGGGCAATCTCCTCTCGCAGTGAGTCTTAGTCCTATTAAGCGCATCGCAAATCCCTTTAACCCGTCATGCGAGTCACACAGTTCGCCGCCTTGCAGCTTGGCATTCTTCGCGGAAAATCGTAACTTCGTGCAAGAGAGAGAGTCGATGCGCTTGCCTGAGATAAGCCGCTTAGCCGGCGGATAACCCGCCGGAGCAGAGAAGCACTCACGTCGTGCCCGCGCCTTATTTCATTGTGCTATACACTCGTGTGCAACGCCAGAGAGATATTTCCATGATTTTTATATTCGAGAGGGGCGGGTCTTTGTTTTTCTTTTCTTTTGGACGGATGAGGTTTGTTGAGTTTGATTTATACAGTCAAAACGATCGTTATAGCTACAAACTATTGAAATTGGAACTTACGAAGTGTATCAAGATCAAAGCATCATAATTGATTTGGAAGACTCACCTGTAACAGAAAAAAACGAAAAGTTTTAGTGCGGTAAAAAATACTGAAATTTAAATACAAACACATGACGCAATCAATTTACAATAGAATCCCTCGAAAAATATCCAAATATCACACGACTATAAAAAAGCCCACATCGATCGAATCGACAACAGTAATCGCCATGCAAAACTGCAAAAGCCTCTCTCCCACTAGCCTCCGAAATTGTTGGCTCGTAAATAAGCCCCGGACGGAGTAAAACGTCACTGCATGGGTTTGCAGAAGGAATCGTATCCATTAAGGGCGACAGCGGAATGGAGCTGCCGCGGAAGCGAGGAGCGATAGAGAGAAGGGTTTGTCTCTCCTTCGCGAAGGAGAGAAGGCGGCGATATGTCTTGTCGTAGGAGAGAGAACGTTGGCATGCGTCTCTAAATCCTTAGCACGATCCTAGCTTCTCTTCTTCTTCGATGTCGATAGATCTACTGCGTCGGCTCGACATTGCAAAGATTTTCGTGAATGACATTTTTTTGTTTTTTTTTTTGGATTCAATCTTTATTAAAATTGCTCTCGAGTCTAATAATGGCTAGCTAAAAATCAAATCCAGAGAAATAAAGAGAGAGAAAGAGGAAAAATTCGAATTAATATTCCGAATTATCGGAAAAATGTCGGACTCGGACGATAAAATTTTATTGAGTTATTCAATCGGGAGCAATATTACGAAATGCACGACGTGCGTTCCGTTCATATATACCTATATATACATATACGCACACACACGAAAAGCCAATATTGGTCCAGATGCTACCAGAAATTGATGTTCGCCGTAGCCGTTTCATCTCTTATTATCTTTTCAATAATTGCTGGAAAAATTTCGCTCATCCAAAAGTACATAACCCTCCCAAAAAAAAAATACAATCGAACGCTTCATCATCATCATCATCACGCAACCAACCATCCACCTGTACAGAAAAACAAAACACGACGCGCGCACTCGGCAAACGTCTAGAACACGCTCTCACACAGCAGCATCAGCCTCGAATTGCGAAGCTCTCGAGGCCGTATATTATCTTTTCTCGCGGAAGCAACCATAGCCGAGAGCTCAATCAACGGCAGCAGAGGGAAAGACGCGGCGTTGCAGACTCGTAATCGGAAGTGAAGCTTGGCGTGCCAGAGACAACGAAAACTCGGCGCGCCGAACAAAGGAGAGAGAGAGAGAAAAACGAAGGCGCGCGCGCGCGAGGAGAAAACGAGCAAGAGAAAACCAAGTCAGTTATCGTGAGACAAAGATATCCTCTGCCCCTGCAGCGGTATGTGGACACAAGCTGTATCTTCGCGGGAGCACAGTCTGAGCTGTATTGATTATCTTTTAGCGTGTCTCGCGCTTACTGCTTTTGCTCTGTCTACTGTCTCGTTTTTCTGTATTCGCTTATAGGTATTTTTTGTTTATATCCACCTGCTTGAAAACTTTATTTCTTCGGTTAATCGAGAGATTTATGAATTTTCTCATAGTGCTGTAGTCTATGAAATAAATCTGAAAGTTGAGTAGAACTTAGTGTCTATTCTTCGACACACCGCAGTTTAACACTCCGATGTCTATGAGCTTGATCGAGAGCAGAATAAAAACTACACGTCCGCTGAATGAAACTTTGAGATACACATCGCGAAAGAAAGAAGAAGAAGTGATTTCACCGGATGCGTCTTTACGACGTGTATCACAGTTTCGTAACTTTAGCAGCTTTTATCAGTAGTCCATAGCGATATTTAGAGATTTATAAACTCATACAGCAACGTTCTGAAAGCAGAACGTCCAAGTGCCAAACCGCACAATCAAACTCGACGACACTCCCAGCGTGATTACATCGGCGCAACATACACACACAATTTTTTTCCGACCCTCCACACTTTCGTCAACGGATCCATCCCGATCCCGCGGATAATCTCGGTCGTTTCGATTACCGTCGCTGCGGGAGTCGTGTCGCCCTTTGCCGCGCGTATGATTAAAATTGCCCGCGCGGACGGATCCTGCAGCGATGAATCCCAAGTTTTTTCGCTTTTGAGAACGAAATGAAACGACGATACGCCACCCCGGCTGCGCGACTTCTATCGTACTTTTGTTGCTTTTTTTCTCCGCGTGTGTGTACGTGTGTGTTCGTTTTCTTCCCGAGCAATCGCGGAAATTACGATCGTGCTCAAACAGAACAAATAAAGATTGTAAATACCGCAAAATCTTTTTTTTTTTGGTAAGCGCTGCGATATCGCTCTGTCTGGTGAGATTTTTGTGAGTATATCAAAGCGAGAGGGATGAATATCGTAGCGTGTTTATTTTTATACTATTTTTGAAAAGCTTTGAATCGATATCACGAGAGCTTTTTAAAATCTGTGCACGATATAAATACATGATAAATAACAAAGCACGATGTAGCAATGACAAATTAAAGCCAACTGATGAAAACAAAATTAGCCCTGATGAAGTACACGTCAATTAAACCGAATCGCAACAACAGCAGCAGGGCATGAATAAATCAAGCAATTACCGAATATCGACCGACGAGCGTTTACCGCTAATGGCTAAAATAATTTCCGGAATAAAAAATCACCTCACGCCCGGCTCCGAAATAAAAGGGCATAGCAAGGAAAAAAAAAGAGAGAACGCGACGGATGGTTTCGCGTCATTGATATTCATCCTTCGTACGAGAGCATGATTGGCTAACTACCCGGCTTGCATACATTTCCGACTAATGGCTTACAGCGGTGTTCTACCTTTCCATTTTTTTTTAACGTTTCTCTTCCCCTAGACATACACGTTCCTTTGATTCCACGACTGCTTTCAGCTTCGACGAATTGTTTCCGCCAATCGATCCGAGGTAGCAGTAGCTCTTCTTATTCCCGACGACACGACTCTCTCGTCACACACATACACACCGGGTTTACTTTTCTTGATTAGACTTCACGCCGGAGACGGAGAAAAGAACACGACAACAGACTGCTCCGAAGCCCCCAGGGGATGAAGCTAACGAAGACTATCTCTTATTCTTGCTTTACGCAATTTGAAGAGACGTTCCCTTTCTTTCATTGATTGGCATAATTCGACGATTCTATATTTATAAATGAAAATACAGAAGCTAGGAGAGAGATAGACACGCACACGAAATCGTTCCAGCGTGAAAACGCAATAAGAAGTATACGAAATCGACCTTCAAGAAAGCATTCACGCTTCACGGAGCACGTTTAAAACAACGCCAGCTCTCTCTCTCTTACTCGCGGCGATGATTTACGTAGCAAAAACTCGCTAGCTTTATTCATACGCTCTCCCGCGCCCTGTGTTCATAACTTCGACTGTATAAGCGGCCGAGTGTATAAAAAGCCAATGTACGCGCGCGCGCCCAAATATACTACTCTACAACGATTTTTTTCTCCTCCTTCGTATAACCTATGTTTTCGTCGCATATTGAATACCTAATTAAAAAAAAAGCTAATATCAAACGCCTCACCGCAAGCCGCGTTTACATATAACTCGAAAAAATATATTCCCAGCAGCTGCAGCGCAAGCGCGCGCGCATTATTTTCGGCCGCGAAACTTCGTTCCGCATTAATTTATTTGCCGATCGAAAAGTTCGCGCAGCCAGGCCGTTCCGTGTCGAAAGCATTCTCTCGTGAGCGTGTTAACGCGCATTACCCGCGGCACTTGCTTTTTACGCGCGCGCGCGCTTCGAACACCGCTATATGCGCAGATATCGAATAAAGATTAGGCCGAGCGAGCGGTTTTGTTGCTGCTGTTATGTGCGGAGAGAGCTGATAAGTGAGGGAAGCCTTCGTATGATAATGAGAGAACGAGGATTCGAACGATTCGAGCTTAGTTTTGGATAGCTGAGAGTTTAGTGGAGAGTTTTGGTGTAAGTAGATTTATTTTGGCGATAGACGTCGTTTTCAATCATTAAATAAAAGATACAATTGCAACAAACTGTAATCCGATCCCTGTATAGTCTATTACATAAAGCACACAGAGCAGCCCAAACAATCCTCTCCAAAAAGCGTCCACCAGCAGAGAGAAAGTCAAAACACGCCGCTTAAAGCACTCAGGGAGTGCAGAAGCACACAGCAACAGCAGCATCAGTGCGTCGCCGTCGAAAAAGCATCGGCCTGCAGAAGGCATGAGAGAGAGAAGAAAATAGCAGGCTCGGAGGGCGATATATACACACGACGACGACGACGACTGAAAGGGCTATATATACGCGCGCGCGCGGTTCATTCAAACGAGAGCCAAGAGAGAGAGAAAAAGCTATTGAAATAAGTAGGGTCGAGTGGATGGAAAGCAAAAGCGCTGCGGCGGAGGCTCTCGCTCTGTTTCGCTTTTACCAAGAGAGAGAGAGAGAGAAGGGCTATCCGTCTCTCTTGCTTCCGGCCCATTGGTCGCCACTCCCGCCCTTCATGATTTAACCCCGCGCATTTCCGAACGGGCGGATGCAGAAAACGACCGCTTCATTTTTCCAGATACGTTCGAGGCTCTCTGTGTGTCTGTCTGTCGAGCTGTGCTATATATATATATATATATACACACGCTTCCCAGAGTTCTTCACTGCGTTTGTGTAAGTCTCTGACTGTCTGCTCCATTTGAGAGTATCTATCTCTCTGTGAGAGATGTTTGCGAGCTTGCGTGTGTGATCGGTTATACGTGCACACGGTCACTTTGATGTTTGTAATAGTAGGGTAGCTACACTTTGAGTGTGCGTTTATTGTTGCCGATGGTAATTCTGAAAATTATAAAGATAATACTAGAGCTGATGTATCTTAATGCTTGAGTAAAGAGAAACTACGCGCGTTCTTTTTTTATAGCGCCGAGCGCCTATCTTTATGCGCAGACCTCCTTGCAAACCATAAACCGACCCTCGGACGCTTAGCATTCTTCCGCTTCTTTATTTTCCCCGCGATCGCCTTTGGTTTTGTTTGCCTTTTTTTCTGCGAGACTGCACATACAGCCGAATTCAAGGGGACATTCGATTTCCGCTCTCTCTCTCTGCTTCGAGGATCGACCCTTTGAAAGTAATACATACATAATCAACGGCTGCTGAAGGAACAACACAATCACGTAATGTACCGAAATAGAAATGAATAATTACATATACAATCAAAGTCAGGAAAACACAGCCATACACAGCAACTCAAAAGTGTCCGATCGAAGCAAAAAGCATGTATACACATGTTACGTTTTTACGACGAGAAGCGCTGCGTTATATTACGTTATATCCCCAAGTCGCGGACGCGATAAAAGCTTGCGCAGAAGAAGAAACGAACGCTGGACACAGGAGTGAGAGAGAGAAAGCGGCCTCTGCTTCTTTGCAAAGTGCAATTTCCCGTAAACGTCGGGAATGGCTCGCGTCGAGTCCAGCAGCTACGACGACGACTCGAAGGAAAGAGAGTAGAGGCCGCCGAACTTTGCCTATAAAAGTCGCGGCAGAGAACGACGAGAATAAAAGTGCCAGCAACGCGTAACGACCCAACACACACGGTGTCGGCGACATATCCGCTGTCGATACGTCTGAGTTATACATTTGATAGGAGTAGCCTATACCAAAGTCTTTCTCTCTCTGAAATTCATGCTGGAAGGTGTGGATGTCGGCCAAATGAATTTGGTTAATGTAGCGTAAGCTCGGGAGCTTTGAATAACATGTGTGTTTTGCCAACTTTCATTATACATGCGTCTTACAAGCTTCAATGGCTTTTTGGCAGTGGATTCCACCGCTAGATGGCGTAATCGAATCCATCAACGATTTAACGCAGAAATCGCAATGAAATCGTTGAAGCTTCATAACAACAACTAACTGTGTGCAGTGACAATGTAAGGAGCATAACCTAATCATCGACAACAAAACTCGAGAGCCTCCATCATCCTCCTTTATCCCCCGGGCAAAAACTTGTTTAATCCAGTTCGTTATTATAAGCGATTAGCGCAGCCTAGGTGTAGTATAAGGGAACGTCCAGCGTTTACACGTAAATAGCAGTAGCCGGACGAAAAGGGTTGCTGTGGCGAGATAGAGGGTCTAGCCTTGCCTGTAGCAAACAAGGCTTGCCGCATTGATCGCCGTAATCCCGAACACGTACGTGCTCCCTTGGTATTCGATGCCTCGCACGTTATAGCCCGCCGCGAGATTATTGTGCGCTGCAGGGGCTGCTGTGTAGTCCACTTCTCTCTTTTCGTCAGAGGAGGAGGTGGAGAGCTTTTTTTTTGTTTCAGGGTATATGTCGTAGCGCGATTTAATCAGGGATCGGCTGGAGCTTTTTTTCATCAGGGCATGAGATTGCGAGGCGGGAAGAATTATCGCTGGGATTTCATTCGCTGATTTGTGTGTTTATGAAGATTTGCCGGGTGTAATTGAATGATTTGTTATCTTTAAAGAATATTTCACGCGGCGAGAAGGAAAGAGGGTGAACAAAAAAAAAAGAAAGAAGGGAGAGCGTAATTAAGCAATTGGTTAATTTTAGCGCCATATTTTACTGCTCTTCCTCTTTTTCCTACTGTGCCTGTCCCACTCTGCAAATGGCTAACTCTCGCGCTCCATGAAGTGCTAAAAAGGGTTAATAAAAAAGCGAAGAACTGCGCCCGATGATTTATCGGGCTGGGGTCGAGCGAGAACATGTGGCGCGCATTCGGATTTTCACGAATTACATAATTAATATCCCGTTGACTGCGTGTGGAAGGCGCGAGAGAGAGAGTTTGATATTTTTAAATGCTATACGGACTCTTTGATTTACGGGCTTTCTGTATCTCTGACGCCGCGGGGGTATATTGTTTTGCGCGAGAAGGATTTTATTTCTGCGATGACTACGTTTGAGAAAAAAAAATTATTCTCACGTGAATCTTAAAATAATCAATATCTCCGAGTCAAAATCGCAGCTTATTAAAAGCAGCAACTCTCTTTCGAACGACCCTAGAGAGAAGCAGCAGCAGTAGCAGCACACCCCTTTGAGCTTTCCTCGTCCGGACTTCACTTTGAAGAATGCGAAATTAAATTTTTCCTTCCATCGTCCCTCCGCGTCGCTTCTCTCACTCTCCACCTCATTATTTTCCTTTTCGCGCTCGTCACCGGCCTTTGTCTCTTTTCCATTCGTCGAGTCGCACCTGTCCGTCGGTTTATTTATGCCTCGTAGCCCGGAAAAACGACCCTCTCTCTCTCGTTCACTCACGCCTCTGCAGTAGTTCAGATCGAAGCCCCGTGGGATTATCCTCGCGGATCCCGGGATTTCCTCTTCCTCCTCTCGAGGAGAGAGAGAGCGAGGATATCCTTCGGGACGAGTAGCGGCGACGCCTCTGCTCCAGTTGCCACGACGCGATTTCCGTAAGTCGATTTCCAAAAGCTCGAGTGCCCCGTGTCTCTCTTCTCCTTTTTGCAGCGCTGCGCGCGTATATAGCGTATATATTGCTTGGACCACCCTCTGCGAGCGAGAGCGCGAGAGTGAAACGAGTTTTTCCAAGTTATAAGACGGTTATTGGATGGGAGGCGAATTTCCTCGCGAAACGAATCGCGAGAGAAAGAGAGAGACAGGATATCTCGCCTCTATCTCTCTTATTTCTCTCTGTGTTGCATGCATATTAATTTACGAGCTGGTTTCGGACCTGCCGCGTATAGCTGATTTGCTGTTTCGCCTTGTTTTTTAATGGAACAATTCCGGCTAGATTAGAAGTTATGACTTGTACCGACCGCCACGCCGCAGTTTCTTTATCGCGTTAGCCAATAACGAGGATAAGTAATGGCTCTTTCTCCTCCCTTATTGCTTATGCATGTGTGTATACGTGTATATATTCCTGGAATACGATGACAAAAAGTAATTATACGCGGTATATCGCTCGGAAAGAGAGAGAGCAGGGCATATTTCTGCAATGTTTAATTGCATTTGCAGATACGTCCACGTGAAATCCACTCGGTAACTTAGCTGCTCTCGCTCTGTATATACCGGGCTCAGAGCTTTCGCGCTATTGATTTAAAACTTTAACTATCCTCGTAATTATGTTATACGTAGAGCAAAGTTCGCGGCGGCCTTTCTCCTCGTCGTCGTCGTCGTCGTCGTTGTGCACGAACGCAGAGAAATTAAAAAAAAAAATTTGCTCATAAGTTGTTGAAGAACTTTAAAAATTGCTCAAATTTTCAAACTAATTGGAGGTAGCTTTTACCCGGTCAACTGTGAAAGAAGCATTCATTCGTAACAGTTTACACGCGCGAAAAAAAGTTAGACGTCGGAAGTTTCGCGTTCAAAGAGAAATCATTGAATATAGCGAAATTTCGTATACTTTCTTATATAGAAATATACAATTTCACCTATTTACAAATCTCCGTTTGATCTCATTCACGCCTATCTCTCGCCCAAAGCTAAAAAAGAACGAACCCAGTTGACTTTATACATCATCCCGAACTGAGCTTGAATAAACGTCATTTCGTACACGTGTATATACCGGAGCGCCGCGCCTGTAAACTCGGTTACAACCAAAGCTACAGACGAAGTGCATGTGCGCAAAAGGTCGATTCAAACCTGGAAACGAAAAAAAAAAGAGAGAGACGCTTGTATAGCCTCGGTTCGCTTGGAAATAAAAGGGAAACTTTTCTCTACATCCTCGGGTCCCGGTGAAACGGATGAACGGCTGGAATCATTCTGACAGTCGAAAAAGGGAGTGGGAGAACACGCGGCGTAGAAAGAAATGGAACGCGCCGGAAGAAAAAGTCGGTTTGTAGCTGGCTGTGTACATACACGAGAGAAATAGTCACATGCCGACGATTTTGCATTTTTTCCCTCAGGTTTTTGATATACCTGAGCTTTTTCAAAGATTACAGACGTAACGAAAAATTTCGCGTTAAACGATCGTCTGTTTAATCTACGATAAGCTCTCAAGGGTAGTTCTGACTTTGGATTAAAAAACAACGTCGAGTTTGACCTGATTCCAGAAGATTCGGGACTTATAACTTGGTTAATAAAGCTTTTCGTTAAATACATTATGCCAAAGCTCGCGGAAGCTTTTTGTATCGAAAGTTATAATTAGTTTCGCTCTCGTTATAGCCAAACGATTACCCCTCAAAATCACGAAGCAGAATTCAATAGCAAAACCCAAAAGTGCATATAGGAATGATGGTGAGATCGTCCGTAACCACATCGCGTCGGGAATAGGTATACTTAAATTAAGATTTAAGATACGTCAACTTCGCTCCGGGTTCGCTTCCGTCCGCGACCTTTTCCACGCCCCCCGACCCCTGAAAAGTCAGCCTCGTCATTCCCCGGTTATCCGCGTGCAGCATCCACCTGAGGGAAAGATTCAATCAGTTCCTCTCTTGAAGCTCTTTGCGCGCAGCGGCTGAAATGACGCGAAATCGCAGTGAAGATAGATTGTTTTCCTCCCTAGAAATGCACATCGATCAGCAGTAGATCTTTTATTTATTAAAAAAAATCGAAACATTCAGATATGACACCACATGATCGCGTAATTAAACGTACACAGACTTTTCTGCCTGTCTTTTGATGTTACCACCCAACGATCGCCTCCACGTTTCCTTCTTTTTTTTCATTTCCGGGCAATAAAAATTCTCCCATATACATATTTCCCGCGAAATCCAGAAAATACCCTCTCTCTCGCGTACGCGAATATTCGACGCGTTTTTACCCCTCTCGAGCTCTCCACACACACACACACACACACACATATAGGCTAACTTAGTAACCAGACGCTATTCGCGAAGGTTAATCGCGCTCAAACCCATTTCGGACCATCGATATTACGATCAAAGGAATATCTGCATACGCGCGCAAGCGCGCGTGCTATCTCTCCCCGACTGGCCGGCGTTGCCGAGTTTCAATCATTCCCGAGCATTCCTTTCCCCGTCTGTCTGGCAGGCCTGACTTTGTGCGCTCGAGTATGCATGTATATATACGTGCAGCGCGCATATGTTCATTTGCATAGACACGAATCAATCTATTCGACCACTTAATGATTACGCTCTCTCGGTATAGCGCAAAAGAGTACGCGGTCTGCTGAAATTTATTCGCGACCTCTCTGCTTTTATTGAATTCCGAGAAATGTATATATCGATGTGTTTTACGTGTAACGTTATATTTACTATAGAGAGAGAACGAATTCAAGCGTATTTTGCGGCAGTTACGTAATTTGAATTTCAATATACAGCTGTGCGCTTGCGCGCGATCGGAATTCGTTCCGGAGAAAACACATTTAAAGATTCGAAAAAAACTTTTCCGAGGCGAGAATTTCGAGCGCAAGTGTGTATATAGTGTAATATTCCGCGCTTTATATATACAGTTGAAGCCTGCGTATAGCGAATGGAAAGTTTTAAATGCGTAACTTCAAATCCGCGTGAAAGCATATCAATATGTATATGCTAGAAGAGGAAAGCAGTGGAAATTGAAGTTTAAATTGAAAATGTAGGTACAGCGACAAGAAGTGGCAAACAAATTATCGATCGTGCGATAAAAAAACCCCTACCTACGGCTTCTACTAAGCGATTCATCAACAGCACGCAGCTCCGTAATGATTTTTAATTCTATTAAAAGGCGCCGCGAGCTTTTCTTTGTATCTTTTTTTCAAAAGCCCGAAAACTATACATCTTTCAGTTTTTCACCTACCCAGGTCTCTCTCTCTCCCGATCTCTCTCCTTGCTTTCATCGGCATTCCAAGCCGAATTTCCCTGGCGTTCCAGGCGATCCTCTACCTCTTTCACCGGCCCGCCGCCTCGGCGGCGCTGAAATAAAAGAGCTTCAGAATAGTTCTGGCGCAAAGGAGCGAATGGGGCGGAAGCGCGAGGAGAAAACGCCGGTACAAAGAGAAAGGAGAGCCGCCGCTACTGCTACGAGACGAGAGGCGAGAGATAAAGACTGAAATACTGGCCGCCGCGGGGAGAGGCACAGGAGGGAAAAAAGTATGAGAGCTTACGGCAAGAAACGCGCGGGAAATGAGATAAAGTTCGGGAGGGATTTTGATTTGATTTATTTATTTGACCGGCTGTGCTCTCTTGTGTTGTTTTTTTTCGATATATAAGTCACAATTTTAACGGACACTAATTAGTAAAAACAGTGGTGTAAGTCAAAGTGTAATTGAAACAGTTGCACAGGCAGAAACGGAGCTTGACTGAGAAAAGCTCTGGACAGTCGCATGTACGGGCGAGGCGTTTCCTTTGTGGCGGACGCTCTGCTGGACAGATTGGAAAACATTTGTCTCGAGCTCCTGTGTAACGATCCTGGGGAGATGGATGACGCTGGGGTCGATCGGTTGCAAGCGTGCATTTTTACGATCAATCGCTCGGCAACTCAGGGCCGATCTGTTTAAGCGATTGTTGGGGATGGGCTAGAGTGCGATGCTATTTTTATGGGCTAACTGTTTCGCCGATAGTCTTCGTGATGCAGATTAATTCGTTAAGTTTTATATTTTCTTAAAGGTTAGAAGTAGGTATCTAATAATACGTAAATTGCTACGAATTTTTACAAGACTTCGAGACATCTTGAGAGACATCTTATATTTAATTATCCTCAAAATTTTACTAAAATTCTTAATTTTAAGCAAAAATTGTTCGTAACTCTATGAAAATTGTCTAAACCAACTACGAAAAGCCAATAAATCAACAAAGTCCAGTAAACCGAAACAGAGTTCGAGGTCCATTCAACTGCGACAATCCCAAGAAGAAATCCATTAAAACAATGTTCGTCGCGCAAGCGGTCGAGACCGTCGTCGGCAGAGCCTTTGCCAATATATAACCATCAGCGTCGCAGCCGTAGCAGCAGCAGTTCTAGCACGGCTGGCTGCTGTATGCAGAGAAGCTTCGCGCGAAAGTCTCTCCTTAAAGCGGAGAGGAGAGCTTGGGAGACTGCCAGAAGCAAGACAGAGAAAGAGAGGGAGAGGGAAATTAAAGCGGCGGGGGAGTAGGATATCGAAGAACGATGACAGACAAATATAGACGGGAGCGGCCAGAGGGAGAAAGAAGACGTTAGGCAGCATATTGTAATGCGTCGAGAAGTTGGCGAATAAATCGAAGAAGCGTTGAGAGTAAAATTAGATAACAACTCTCCCTACTGCTGCTGCTGCTGCTGCTGCTGCCGGTGTGGAAAAGAGGGAGAGAAGAAGCTCTTCTGGGAACTTTTAAGGACTGTCCTCTCATTCCTCCGCAGCTTCTTCTTTCTCGCATCTCTTTAGTCTTCTACTTTTTCTCTTCGAGTCTTTTCTACCAACTGGAAGCACACGTATAAGGTATACACATGTACAGACCTCCTCTCTGTTTTACTAACTCTTCCACTTACTCTTCCGATCGCTGTATATAGCGCGACCCACTCGCTTACCCGCTACCTTAATCAAGTCCCTCTGTTTCTCCACATACCCTTGTGTGTCTCTTGGCTGTTTAGGATACTCCAGTGCATTTAATGGCAATTAGCAAAGTATTTAAAAAACTGCCTTGAACTACACTTAAAATAAATACACAGCGATGAATCATTTTATTCTAACTCTCGCAATATAGCATTTCCCTCATTTCGACGTCTCGCCGCGCTTTTTTCCACTCGGTCCTTTTTTCCCAGCACTCCGGAATCTGGCTCCGCGCTCATTTATCTAGAGCTTATATTATTAGGCGTCGCCCAGGGTTTTTCAGCATTCGTCCTTTTCCGCGGAATAAATCTCCGGGTGCGAGAGAGAGAGAGAGAGGAAAAAAAGAAAGCAGCGTATTTCGACGCCGACTTTGCGCAGTTTCTACTTTGCTTTTTTTTCCTTCTTCTCTTCGCCTCTGACCCTGTTGCTGGTGAGATTTTTCGGCGACGGCAAAGCCCCAACGGAGAATTTACACTCCAGGGGATTCGCGCGATAACTTACGGCGAATTACGACGGAGATTAAATATTTACCTTTTTCACTCGCGATGATTTTTACTTGTCCTCTTTTTAGCAAAATATTGCAATGCTGCATAGTAAGTATAACAATTGTATCGTTTGGATAAAGCTTTGATTACTTGATTAAAAAATAATAAAACTTGCGATTCTGCTTAGTGACTGTATAATCGTTTGATTAAAACGTTGATTATTTTAATTAAAAAAAAAAATGATGATAAGTTTTAAGAATAAATAACTTCAAAATTAACAATCGTATAATTCTAGAAGAAATTGTTTAGCAGTAGAAGTTTCAATACGTATGCGTTTACTGCCAGAGGATAACCGATAAAAATCAACCGAAACAAAAGCTCTCGCAGACACAACACCTTATCTCCAACGGTAGAAGGTATCGCACGCCGTGAAATTGAACAAGCTATTAGACTACTATTGTGCGCCTTTAGCGTCGCGCTGCAGCGCCTTGCGTCCGGCTATTCCCCGAGCTTGCTTGTGTCCCTCGAAGGTGTGTGTAAACGCGTCCTATCGCACGTCGTGTATCGCCTCTTGGCTGGACGTACGTGTCGCCATCATAAATCTCACCGAAGAGACGCGGCGGACGCCCCTTCTCTCAGTTACGTAGACGTCCATCCACGACATCAAGGTCTTTGTCGTTACGTTTAACGACTTGCAGTGTCTACTAGCAGAAGGTGGGAAGAGAAAACTAAGTGTTCCTAGGTCAGTTTTGTTAGAGGCTTAATGGCCGGACGTGAACGCCTCTCCGATTACCAGCACCTATACGTGTTCGCACGTAGTATCATTGATTTTCTCAAGGGTCTATCTGGTTAATAAAACTGATATGTGTACTAAGAAATCGATGACGAATTCAGGATTCTTGATAATAGGTCTCTCAATATTCAATAGCACACAAACCCTAAGCCTTGATCCCCGATGTGTATATCCAATGTAGTCTAACCAGTCGAGGACGAGCTTCTCAATTTTAATGACCCCTTGGCGCATCAAGAAGCCTGCGGGCTTAGACAACGACGCACTTGGACTCATCCCCGTCTTGCGAATTAATGAAGTTATGATTTGCTTGATCCTGGGCTGCTGACGATGGCTACACGCACGGCCCAGTCCGATTGTCGTAAATCTCGAGAGCGATCACCATTATCATTATCTCTACGTCCTCGCCTCGTTAACGCGAAGATTACATATCTCGGGGAATCCCCCTCGATAAGCGCCGATCCCCTACTTGACTGCCCCCCCCCTCTCTTGCGCAGCGTCTTAGATGGACTGATCGTATATGTGTATTTGCATTTGGTGGCTTCTTGTGGTTGCTTGAATTCTGTATATAATATGTATAGAGCTTATTCGAATGTCACGAGGCTGAGTCATTTTACTGCAGTTTCAGTTTGCTATCGCTTTACGTATTATACGTAAATACGTTAGTTTAATGCGCTATTTCCCTCTCTCTCTCTGGTATACGTGTTGCAGATTATCAGTAATGTATACGCCACCTATGCGGAGAATATTCGGACACGAAAAACGTGCGCCTGACACCAACGTTTTCTGCGCGCTATTTTATAAATATTCTACTATGCGTATATTATCTCTATGCATGTTTCATTCAATGCAGAGTCATAAAATAGCTTTCAAACTCGTTATTATACGCCATCACCATATAAAAGACGTGTTCCTCCATAATTAATCCCCTCCAAACGAGTCCACGCGAACATAAAATTGCGCAGCTTTAAACTCCACAAAAGATAGTCAAACCCTAGTTCCAACCGATAAAACACGCTCACATGAAGCTGTATCACATCGGTAACAAAAGCCAAAGAGAGGGACAGTCGGGTACCGCAGATCAGGGACTGCGCATTTAGCGAGGCATTAAAGAAGAATCGCCGCGGGAGCCTAACTCGATTGTCGTCGAGCCAACCGAGGTAACAAGATCAAACATGCCGGTCGGCGCGCGGTCGTCCGATAGGATTGGCACAGACGGACAGCGAACGGATACGGATGGACGCGGAACTCGCTGCTGCTGCTGCTGCTGCAGCCCACGCGGTTTTGTGGGACACCGCAGAACGTGGGATATCGAAGTAGGAGAGAGAGGGAGAGAAAGCGCGAATAATCACTCGCGGCCTGGAATACATTACCCGCGCCATTTATTTGGGTTTGTTGCGCTTTTGTTTAAATGATTTAACGGAGGAGCGCACGAGAGCTACACTGCTGCATCGAAATGAATAATGGAATCCGAGGAAGCTGAGACTCAGGTGCTTCTTGGGATTTGGCTTAGTTAGAGTTCGGATGTGTGTCACGTATATTTCATTCGTTAAACGCAAGATTTCAGCTCGAAAGTATACATAACGTTTCGCAGTGGAGAGCGATAATTCTCTCGTTTCTTTTATTGGCAACGATGGAAAGCAGTAGCCGATTCTCCTTTATCAGAGCGCGCGAAGCGTGTAGATTTATCGTTACACACGGCGATTTTAAACGTGATTAAACCTGTGTATCCGAGGGAAACACAGCAGCCTCTATTGATTTCTGACGAGAGAATAATGTTCTTCCATTAATGATCACGTCCTGAATAAATCATTCGATAAAATAGACCGGCTGCAGCACGACCAGACGAGCCACAGCAGCAGCAGCAGCAGCAGTACCGGCTGTGATTATAATGCCGCTAGAGCGACGCCGTAAATTGATTTTTTAGTCCACGGACACGAGAGAGCCTCTCCGAGATTGGCAATGATTTAAACTTTAAAGCGCGATCGACGTTCAATTAATTATACCTCATTATACCGATTAGCATTTCTGATTGATTTAGTGGCCAGGGGAGCGCAATTTATACCGCGTCGTACACGTTAAATTGCCAATCGAGCAACAATAAATCTCTGTAAATAAAATTCTCACAACAGTCGAATCGCGTTAAACTCGGTATATTATAAGAATTAAATTCATCGACGAAAATGAAATCTAAAAGAAACAGCTTCGTCCTCATCTTTCATATATATCTCCCGGCACTAAAAGGAACCATAAAAACGTCGGCGTGTCGTATACGATAATGATATAGAGCCCCGGCGATTTTCCGCGAGTGCTAAATCAAAATCAATACGGCCGATGCAAAAAAGGGGCCTTTGCGCGCCCCATAACTCAGCAATGTTCTTCCGTTCCGCGAAATGAGCTCGCAACAATAACTCTTAGATCGTTAAATACCGGCGATAGCAGTCAATTAAGTGCAGGCTAAGCTTGGTCTTTAAATTACCGTGACCCAGAAAGTCAATCGTCGGTGGGCGACGCGCGAGCTTTCTCTCCCCCCTCTCTCTCAACATTTGCGGCAAGAGGAAAGGGGAGTATATATATATATATAGAGAGACAGAGAGAATATACATCGTTAAGCGAATACTCGAGGGCACGATCGTGGCCGCAAACCGAAAACATCTTGATTTATGGCTCGAGACAATCAAGCGCCGCTCATTTATATCGATACACTTCGGCTCGCCGCCGCCGGTAGTATTGTCTCTGTGCTGCGCCGACGTTTCATTGTTTCGACGGCCGTTTCCCCCTTTTCGAGCTATACTCTTTTTTCGGGATTGTCCTTTTTGTTGCGTCGCTGCTTTACGAGGAAGCTTCCGACGGCGAGATTTTCACCCTTTGTCTGCGCGCGGTTTTCAATGCTTTACAAGCTTATTTTTCTCAAATTATTGAATATACCTGAATTCAAGCTTTTCATTCGTGACAGTGTTATAAGCTACGGGACACGACGTATCAGGGAATCCGGAACATTAGCCAGCCGCAAATTGATAAATCGATATCAGATAGCAATCGCTCATACAGCCGCACTAATTTACACAAAGCCAGCACAAATTCGACTTGGCACTTCCTTAACGAGTTTTACGCGCGACGACACTCCGCGCAGTCCACTTGTGTGACACAGCACAGTTCGAGCCAGTAGTGCTCTCTCGCGGGGCTTCAAGGGATCAGACGCGCCGATTGGAATTGACGTCTCCGGAGACGCACGAGCCGTACCGGAATGAGGCTGCATTGAGACAAATGGCACCAGGGACTGCGATGAATCATCACGCGTCAAAAGCAGGAAGTACATGTATACAGGGCTGCCCATTTGCTCAGGCCTTCTGATGAAACTTTGTGTGGAAATTCACATGTGGGACGCTCGGGGGAGTAGTGCAGCGACGAGTTCGAGAAACAGGAATCGAATGTATTTCTTTGGTGAGAGGTATATTGACTTGTACTGCGGAAATATTATATGCTTATTTGTTTGGGTATATGCTTCCTATAGCAGATGTGAAATAAATTGAAAAACGTGTATACAAATGAATTTTTGATAGAACAAGATTTTAATGCATAACTTGCGTCTTATATAACCAGCTGCATTCGTGTCGTGCTGTAGTCCATGTGGCACTTCCTTTGGCACAACGTTTTACAACTGGTCTGATCGGTCTCTTTGTTTCAAGATCATCCTCTACCTGAACTTTGCCGATTTTCGGGTGGCCGATCATTAACGTACTCCACCCACCAGACACTGCTACAGCCGGCGCTGAGGATTTTCCCCGAAAGTTGTCCTATGCCTGGCTCGTCTGACCTTTCTTCTATTATTATTTTGTGGCTGCACTAGCTTTGTCATCAAACAAACCAGTCTTCAACCGTAGGTGCCCCCCTTACTTAGATAGGGCCATAAATCTCCCGTCGAGAAACTAGGTGGAGCAGCCTCGCCGTCGGACGAGTTGGGCCTTGTATCTTCACTTAGGTAGGAAAGCATATTTTACTGTTGTGTAAGTAGACCAATCAGGTTATAGTTTTCATCAGATATTCCGCTAGAGGAAGCAAATGCGAGGTCTCGGTGCCTCCGAAAATTCTAGACAGTCTTATAATATTCGAACCTTTGAACCGAGAAGCAGTCATCTATTCTCATCTACGTATTTACAAGTTTCCAATATTTTATACAATTAAGGAATAATTAGAATTTTTCAGCACCAGATCAAAATGAAGTTCTTTCTAATCATAATCGCGAGTTTTGTATTAGCTGCAGTCAATGGTAAGTTTTTTATTTCACGAACTTTCTGATTTTCACATTCGTTTACACATATGAAGTAATACATTATTCACATTTATGTTATACATTTTAGTGAAATCTCTACCCTCGCTCGGTTACTTCATAGAAGGTAAATATGCGCCGATCACAGAACATCCCTATTTGGTCGCTCTCGAATTCCAGGGCACTCAATTTTGTGGAGGCACTATTCTTTCTCCTTACTGGATCCTGACAGCTGGTCACTGTGTTTCTGAGGCTGTTGAAGACCTAACAATACGCGCAGGCTGCTCAATACGCAATTTCGGCGGAACTATCCACCAGATCAACAAAATAATTCTCCACGAGGAATACTTGGAGAATAATTACGGATATGCTTTCAATGACATAGCTCTGATCCACTTGAAAAAGCCTATCATATTTGATGAAACCCGCCAGCCCATTAGTCTGTTCGAAGTTGACGAGAAAAAATACACTGGACTTGAAGCTGTCGTCACTGGCTGGGGTACGATGGAGAAAGCAGAATATCCCGATTTTCTACAAGCGTTTTTCATATCTCTTGTAAGCACGGAGCTCTGCAGCAAGGCTTACACGAAGATCGGCATGGGAGGTATTGGCGAGCACCAGATCTGCGCTGCCAGCTATGGACATTATATCAAGCATGGTACTCATATCTGTCACGGTCATTCTGGTGGACCGCTGGTTATCAATGGACGTCTCGCTGGAATCGTATCCTGGTCAGAAGGCTGTGACAACCCTGTGTATCCCGGAGTTTACACCGAAGTCTCTGCCTACCGTAAATGGATATACTCACACCGAGCTTTGGGTGACTTAATATTTGGAGTGATTTAATATTTGGAATTTGTATTCTCTGAATAAAAATGATTCATCAAACAAGAAATTATATTTTATAGAAGCTTTTATCAACCATCCAACCGTAAAATTCTTTCGCTAAGGCTCGCAGTACCATTGCAATCAATTGACCCGTTCCACTTTAAGTACAGCAGAGCGGCGCAGTTGTTTCGGGTAATAGCTTTTTAAATATATTGCTAATTCTCTTAAGATAATAAAACTCAGTACACGGGCTCGAGGAGTCGAGCGTCTTTTTCCAATTAGCTTCGAACAAACGCGCGCGCGATTTAAGAACAGCGAGAACGGGCGAACGGAAATAAAGGACTAGCTGCTGCTGCAGCGAGAAAACAAAAAGCCCGAGGGGATGAAAACAAAAGGAAAATACAACGAGGAGGCGTAAAACGGCGCGCCTCGTTCGAAAAGAGGCAATATCGACGAAACGGCTGTTGAGAGAAGGAGAGAGAGAGAGACGTTAACTCGTTCGCGAATGCGAGAGGACGGCCCGGGCGAGGAAGATTAAAAGCGCGACATCGAGTCGCGAACTGGAGTGAGGAAGAAGGACCTAGCTGAATATTGCCTTTAATCAGACAAGTAAAGAGAGTGCTGCTCATTCTTCAATGATTTTATTTAAGGGGCATCCTTCATCTACCTTTCCAACTGTTTTATCGACCGTACAGTGAATAATTACTTATATTTACAAACTTATATACTTTACATGCTCTCGCAATGATGTTGTAGACAAGTGAATCTTCTTTTTGCATTAAACAACTTAGTTTGTTAATAAATAAGGTTATTCACTGTAGGGTGTCGATAAAATAGATTTTGAGATAATGGAACCTCCTTAAAAATCTTAGAATAGAATGACTTTGTACAGAGTATTTACACTAATAATATTCAGAACATACTACAATCACTGCATAAAAAAAAATATTTACTCCAGCATACAATGCCAGTACTTTCATTTTTAGGATTAATATCACTCAACGGCACTTCAAGCTCATTCCACTTCAGACTCCAAGACTCCGCGGCCGGTAACCTACTGGAAGCAGCGAATGGTTGCATCTGTAGCGTTGAAAAGGCCAGCAACGTGAACTGAATGCGGTAAACGTCCGCGCCTGCTCCGCGAGAGATTTTCCTTAGTAACGAACTCTAGGCCATTCGGCTGGCAGAAGCTTTTAATCTTTCGCTCATCGCGCGAGAGCTGGTGCGCCGCACCATTACTGCAAATTAAACGGCCAGCCAGCTATACAAGTCACTCCCGAGAAGCAGGTGAGTGAAAGATGCCTTGTGAAAAGAACGAGCTGGGATGTGTGTAAGCTCTGATTTTTTCCACGCAGTGATGAGATAGTATTACAAGTATTATTTCCAAAATTATTTCGATGAGAAAGCTGTCGATGCACAATCCTCCCGAACATTCTAGTACACTCATGAACAATAACAGTCGCAAGCCTCCAGGAAAGTTTGACAAGCCACGCAATAGCCAAACTCGTCAAACACTCCATCCGACACTTTTACCAGCCGACGAATTCGACTGCTACTTGTTAATCCATCGTTCGACCCTCGGAAGGCACTAATTCCCAGACGCGCGCAATGCGCTTTTGCTCGACCAACTCGAAACAAAGGCTCTTGAAATTCAAACATACACACACGTACACGTACAGCTCCGAAATACCGCAATCGCGATTTTCCGATTCCGCGGAATCACACACGTGTATAGTGTAGGAGGCCGAGAACGACAAAGAATGGAAAGAACAGGGCGGCGATTGTCCCTGGTGTCCTCGACGGGGAATTGCATCGCGTCGACGAGAGTAACTGCCCCGAGGGAACGGCCGCGAGTTCAACGCTCGTTTACCGGGAAACACCGATTGCTCTTGGTGTACACACGAGCTTTTCAAAAAGACACGTTAGAGCCGTAGTGATCAGCGCGATTTTATATGCGTGATTTTTCGACTGGACGCAGCTTTTTATTTGCACGCGAAAGAATAAACCGTTTATAAGAGAGTTTGATAGTTTTCAGGTATATTGAGACGCTTCGACTGCAGTTTTACAGCGAAAGGATATACGCTTAATAAGAAAGTGTACGCGCATTTAGGGATGTGTATAAAGTTTCCGTGCTCTCTTGGAACTTTGTAATAAGAAAGAATCCGCATAAGTTTCACTGGTTCTACATCACAAACTCTATAGATTTTTAAACTGACATTACATTAAAACTTTCCTCTGCCCCCCATCTCTCTCTCTCTCTAGCACATATACTTGAATTTCTTTAACCGCTCCGTATAAAACTTTGTTTGCTCCGACATCCGAAATAGAGGACAATACCTGCGCGACTCGCTTCCGAATACTTTCTTGCAGATCAAACTAATACAATAATTTCGTTCTCAAGTAAAAAAGTATACACAACCAAGTTATTCTCAACTCGATCGATGGAGCTATTAAACTTTCGACGAAAAGAAAAAGAGTCTGGAGCGAGCGATCATTTCCGTCTCGATTCCTTCGTCGCATTTTCTCTCTCTCTCTCTCTCTCCGCCTAATTCTCTCCTTTTATTAGCTACGCCACCGAGACCTCCCACCCTCTCTCTCTCTCTCACGTTTTTCCCGGCGGCGCGTCGAGATCGACTCGGTCCTCGTTACCATACACAGCGAGCACTCGCAGAGTCGTAGGTTCCACGGCAAATTATTTGCTCCGTCGGAGCATGAATTCCAACCGTAATTACATTTCGCCTGATATTCTATTAGTATTACCCGGGCTCTACGCGGTCCTCGAGGAGAGCTTGCGAGAGAGAGGGGAGGAAGAGAGAATGACGCCGGTCCATTAAAGAGCCGTTGACAAATGAGCGACAATTATATGACTTCGAGAGAAACGCCTCTGCATTGTTTAGCTGTAATGAGAAAGTCGTAGACGCTTTCACTTTTGGCTATGTCAAAAAAAAAAAAGAAATTAAAAGCCAATTACTTTCTACGATCGAACAATAAACTCTCCAATTTCATAACGAAGTGGTTTCTCATCCGCGAGTAAGTATATAATAAACATCGTTAAGAGGCTTATACGTAATCGGGCTCGTCCAAGTGTACGAAATATTTTAGCTGATTAATTTTATGCCTCGATGAAATTAACGAGAGCCGTGCGCGCGGGCGACAATTCGCCCCGATGATAAACAGCTAATATTACCCCTCCCCCAATGTATTTCCGCTCGCGCGGCTACAGCCTCGATTCCGCCGATAATCGGATTCTCTTTTCATGGGACCCTGGAGCCTCGTGACACACCGGAGGAAAAAGGATTGGGAGATATAACCTGCGCCGTAAAAAAAAAGGAGGAGCGAGGGAAATACATAGATAGGTGCGAGGAAAATGGAAGCGAGAGAGATGAGAAGCTTGGGATCCTCAAAATTCGTTCGATTCGCTTTTCCGCCTGATGTATCCGCGCGTGCGAGCCGCTGGAGAATTTATTTTCTCAGCCTTCGTCGCCCCCTTTTTTCTTTTTCTTTTGCAGCTTCGAGGGTGATGGAATTTTTTTTCCGACGGGAGATGCTCTTCCATCTGGTTACTCATGACTAATGTTTTGATATATAAATACAGTATATCAGAAGGAAAACGTTAACGAGACTGCGTGTGTGTTTTTCGTTATTCGAACCGCATCTCTCTTTGCGGTTAATTTAAAAAGTATAACAACAAACGCATTCGCTAATTGGACTGCGCGTAGTCCGTAAGGTTTCAAACGTAAATCGCAGTATTTCCTCAAACGAACGCGAACACAAAGAAAACCGATACTCTGTGTGGAAGAAAAAAGCCAATCGAACGTTAAGGAAAAAGCTTTGATCAACGAAAGATAAAAGAAAAATAGACTACTGATCAATCGCAACCCTTTGAAGCAGCTCAATCAGTCATAAACATCGGCTATATTTACGCTCGGTAATATTAATTCAAGCTCGAGACTGCGTTCATTATCCTCCGTTAATGCCTGTCCGGCAAAATATCGGTATCCGATTCCGCTCGTTTGGTCAGACGATATACAAATATACAAAGACGCATTTCGAGTGGCATTTAGAGGTGGCAATCAAGCGTCAAAGATCTTTAAACGCTCTCGCCCTATACTCGTCGTCCGAGCGATGAGCTTCGAAGGGAGAGAGAGAGAGAGTAAAACGAGAGCCACCCCCTTATTGACAAGCCGTGAGACGTGCGCTCTCTCCACTTGAATCTACTCGATGCTGCTTCCTCCTCTTTCGCCTTCTACTCGAGAACCCCCGGAGCCTTTGTTGATTTATCCAGTGTAATTAGCGTTAATTTCGGCTCTTCTTACGTACAAACAACAGAGCGCCGGGATAACACTTGTGGTCGTGTTCAGAGCGGATGTTTTGGATATAATACACGTGTACACTTACTTCGTGAAATCAAAATAGCTCATCGTTGCATAAAAATAGCAGCATAATTACCATACTCGTGTACAACGACGACGACAAAGAAACTCCTCGGAAAACAAAAGTGTGCTCTAAGAATACTCTCAAGACCGTACCGGGAGAAGAAAAATCTCGGTTCAACCGCCTAAATATTTCCTCTCGCCCCGCGCGACGACGAAGAAATCTCGACGTCTCCCTCGGCCATAGAGAGAGAGAGCCTCGAGGGCGTGTGAATCTTTCATGGCATATTTGGCGCGCTCGCGCAGTAACTACTTTGCGGCGGGAAATTTCGTCCGGGACGCTAATGAAATCCGAGGGGGCAACGAGCAATTTCTGAAGGTGGCTTACCGGCCACACGGCTTAATCTAACTCCGCAGCCGGAGACTTTGCGCCGCGGGGAGGACGCCCGCGGCTTTCGCCGAAGTCATCCGCGAAACTTGTCTCCCTCTCTCTGCTGCTACTACTTCTACTGCCGTCGACTCCCACTATATACCTGCTGCAGAGCTGCACACGTCGACGACAATGAAACTTAGTTCGATGTGAAACCCCGGGATGTCGATGCCACCGTGTCGTGGATATATGGTGGGTTTTGTATAGTGGTGAAGAGATACTGTGGGACTATTGTTCGGTTTCGTGGTAAAAGAAACGTTGTTGTTTCAATTTAGTTATTTGTGAAAAGCGATACGCTTTTGCGTCTTAAACATTTTTTTTAAATGTAGGTACTTATACCTGAATGTTGTAAAGAAGACAAACTAGTAAAATGGCTTTCACTTACATAGGTGATTCAAAATGGATACATAATCGACAAGCTTACCTGAAACAAAAATGGAATTATTTTTTTTAATTTCTTTTATTTAACTATAGAAAAATACATGCATATGATCTATCCGTATAGAGATGTACTTTGGTATTACAGACTATTGAAAATGAAAACCGCAAAAGTTGGGTTTTACTTGAGAAGTATTTTTAAATTTATTTTAATGGTAACAAAACATTGAAACTTTTGTTCAATTGCAACCAAATAGCTGTTTTTATCGCTAATCAATCAGTTCAATTCAGGCAGTTCTGGGTTTTCATGTATTGCATTTGACGCTTAAGAACATTAAATTGCATTTAATGGAAAATTTTCACATAATAAATTCTTCATAGCATTCGGAATAGTTACGCAAGTCCATCAATGAAATCATAACGACGTGAAGCCAGCCCATCCAACTTTAGCCTATGAATCCACAGCGACGGAATTAAATCCCGCCGCGACATCTTTCGAAATACGTCAACGCTGTGGAATCGCGGCATAAACTTCCGCAGAAACTTGGAGAACATCGCGTTGGAGCTAGCGCCCTCCGATGAATAAAATAAGGTCGTCTCGCGGAGGCAGAAGCCAGAGGCAGTAGTAGCAGCAGTAGTAGTAGTAGCGTTCGATGCGCGAAACTTGGGCCAGAACGTCGACTGCATTACAAGCAATCCGGCAGACTACCTCCTCGCCGTATGTGACACTTAACCTTATTTAAGCCGGCAGTACTACGCCTCTACCCCTCCAAAGTCGAGCTAAACAAGGAGGGATGGAGCGGCAGTAGTTAGGCGAGCCGCAAGTGATATATCGATATGCACACGAGTACCTGTGAGTCGTGTACCAACTTCAAAGGGGAGAGAGAACCGATGGACGGATGGATTCGCTGAGAGACGTGTGAGTAGAGGGTATACGCGTATCGGCGTTTCTTTAGGTAAAAGCGCCGGCGACACGTACGGACACGAGCTGAAAGTTTTATGTAAGACGCTGCTGATATTCGATTCGACCTCTGATGCAACGCGAATCATTTGGAATTTCAGAACCGAGTGTATTTTTAGGTGACGATTTAGAATACAAAATCACATGATCTGAAATATTTATCACGCGTGAAGTATTCCAATTCTCATCATCGTCTCGATCAAAATTTAAATACTCAACCTATTTCAAGCCCAGACACAATCATGAATACATCGAGGCGGTAGGAGAGAAAAAGGCAAAAACTGATTCTAAAGCTCGATTAGGCGGCCGGCAAGGTCACTGCGCAATCTCGCTGCTCGATGAAATCTCACTTGGGGCACAAAATCGCGCAACGAGTTTCACCCCCTCTCGAAGAACACGACTACCGTATAGGCAAGGAAATTCCCCTCGAGGAAGGCGCGATTCCTCCTGGCAATTTCGTACTGGAGCGAGTGACGCTTGTCTAAATAGGCGATTGCGCGGGGAATTTGAAAAACAAAAGTAGTTGTAAGTTTGCTCGTTTTGTTGAAATTGTTGATTATTAAAATAGTTTGGTATAATAATGTAGCCTTTATATGCCGATAATGAATATTACATAACGACCAGGGAATCGGCGCTGTTACGTATAATATTCATTATCGCCATAATAGCTGAATAGATAAATAGATGAATAGAATATCTAAGTAGAATGTACCACAAGGAAATAATTTGCCATGATTAGCTAAGCATCTCTAAAAGCAGCTGAAGCATAATTAATTTCTCTCGTTATAATAAGTTTCACTCATTCAGTCGTAAGCCTATCCCACTGACTCTAAATGATTTCTCAGGCTCTCCTTGTGTAATCCCTGCAAAGGACACACCCACCAGCTCCAGCAGTAAAAAGCTTCTACTCTTGTCCCGAGAAACCTGATGAACAGCTCATAAAGCGGGATTATCCTCTGTATATAGTGCAATAATCCACGAAATCTGCGTCATTCCTCATGTACAATCGACGCAGTCAGGCTTTTTCGGCCCCACGAGAGTCGACAATTCCGCACGTAGAGACGCTTTCATCGGTATGGCGGACACGTAAAGTCCAACGACGAGGTTGGTCCTCTCGGACGTTGCTCATCGGTCGTCGTCTCTCCTATTTTCTTTCACTTTAATTTTATTTATCTACACTACTGCGCACGAGCGACGCCGACGTCGAGTGCAGCATCGTCATGGTCACCGCTACTTATTTCGCGTCGTCGCTCGGAAAATGGGTATACAAAGGGTGGCGACCATTATTCAGACTTTTTCTTGTCTTTTTTCGAGGAGAGACGAATTTCGATTGGCTCGCGTATATTTTACGTTCGTATTTATTTTTAAAGAGTATTATTAAAATGATGTTTATTTGTTTATGCTTATTGGTGTATTCGTGAACTAATAGTACGCAAGTTTGACACAGATGGCGCCAGGATTTTTTTAAAATTGCTTCAAGAATATAGATAGACACATACGTGTCAGGTGTGGATAGGTGATACAGTAATATGGTGCAGAATGCATTATTTCTGATAACAATATTAAAAACAAAGAAGATATTTTGAGAAGAATTTTTTTTGCTATTTTATTTTAAATACAAATATAATAGACAAATTTTGACAAATTCTTTATTTACACTTGGTTGACGACTAGATGCTGAATTTTTCGAGATACCAACAATTGTTAACATATTCAGACTAGAACACCTATACAGGGTGTCCCAGTACTCACTATCACCGTTTATACTCTCTGAAT
>UCOJ01000954.1:0-52384 GCA_900474305.1 Cecidostiba fungosa | reverse complement strand
GAGGTGGACCGATCGGTGGATGAACACATCTACGAGAATTGTCGCGAGGCTGTAGTTCTCGAGGTTAACAAACAGGAGGAGGCGATTTACGAGGAGCTGGACAAGGTCGTCGGTAAGCCAGAGTTGACGATGTCGCTGTCGGTACCGCTGACCACTTCCGAACTGGAGAAGAGGGCTGAGCAGTTGTTGTCGCAACTGGACGAGGACGATTCTGCGAACGTCACTCCTGTCGAGCCGGTGAGACACAGGAGCAAGAAGATGGAGAGCAATAAAGAAAAGGTCCAGGAACCTCTCGAGAAGAGTCACAGACTGCTCGCCAAGAGTCAGGACAGTCTGCAGGTGCTGTCTCAGGTGGTGCCACCATCGCCCAGCAAACGTACCGAGTGCGAGATGAGCATCCAGGAGATCAGGAGGAACTGGGAGCGTCAGATCGAGAAGTGCAGCAGCGACGATCTCAAGACTAGTCCCAACAAAAAGCGTCTGAGCAAGTCCAGCACCAACATCAACGCCGGCAGTACATTGTCCTTGTCGGTCGATAGTAACAAGAGACAACAACAGCAACAGCAGCAACAAGTGATCGCAGCCAAGCGAACGAAGGAGATCGAGCACCTGGTGCACTTCTTCAACTGCAAGAACACCGAGACCCCGAAGCCAGCCATTCCCAACGTCGTCATCCAGGACACCTGGAAGCCTCTTTTAAAGGACGAACCAGTCGAGGAGATAACCACTGCCAGTTCAGAAAAACCTGGTAAGATCGAGAAGACCTGCGGCTACGCGTCGGACGGCAACTCCTCAGAGGACAGCGGCCACATCAGCAACGAGAACGAGGACGAGCACCAGCAGAGCACAAGACTCAAGAGCGAGATCTTCCTCGAGGAGATTATCCAGGACCTGGACACCAGTCTCGAGCGAACCATCGAGGTATTCGAGGCAACGCCGATCGTTCGCCGATTTGTCCCTCCGGTGGAACCACCTCCACCGGTACCAGCTTCAAGCTCCAGTGGTGCCAGTAGTATAGAGAGCTGGGACGAAGCGCTGAAATTGTCCAGGAAGAAGAGTATTGAGAAACTGCCTGTACCGCCTAAACCCACGCAGAGACATAATGTTCCGATGTCGGCTAATTCAGCGCAGGTATATATAGTAATAAACGTATATCGAGCGATGATATGAGGATAGGCGTGTTTATTTTAGATAAAACTTTTGCGACTATTGCGAACTTCTCCTCAAGATAAATCGAACTAAGCAAACAAGACAGCTGACGACTCGCGATTCAATCGCAACGATTTATATATAGGTGTATACTTTCTACAAAGACACTCTTAACCTCTTAAACTCACGCACGCGAGGTATTCTCGGCATGAATATTTATGACTTGTATTATATGTGCACTTGCGCGCGAGTCTGGAAAGTCTCGCGACAATAATACACCGCGTTTCTTCTTCCTCTCCTTCCGAATATGAAACATACATATTATATCCTCACCGGGTCACGCAGTCGTCTATATACATAAGCACAGCGATGAAGGAAAAAATATCCGACTCAATGGTGTGAAATAACCGTTTGAATGGGGGGCCGGCGCCGCCGTCTCTTCTTTATAACACCTCGGAGATCTCGATTAATCAAGCCTTAGAGAGTCGTCCTGTACGTGTGCGTTTTATTATACATATATATAAATCCATCGCCACGCGGGACTTTCTACTTTTGCGGTAAAGGCGATAATGACTCTGATAATGAAAACCGTTGCGGCCTTGATACCCTCGTGCATTACCCGCTGTTGTAACGCGATGCCGCGGCGCACGAGGTTACTGGAATTTCAGATCGGAATACTTTGATGACCTTTTGTGCTGCTGCTGCTGCTCAGTTTCTTTGAAACGATCGCATATTCATTAGAGCGAAACCTCACAAACGTCTGTATTATATATCCTGTAAATATACGAAAGAGATGCAGCCTGTAGAACACCTATATATAATAGATGAAGATCTTTCGTATACGACGGAAATACCAAAAAAAGACTCCGCAAAAACCGCAACGGCTAATTGCTTCGTCGGTATCAACAGTCGACAATCACAGCTCGTAAAATACACGGGAGAGAAAAGTCCGTAAAACCGTTCGATCAGACGACTATATGCACACGCGACAATTGCTTTCTCGGCGCCTCCGGGCTAAAACTCTCCCCGCTGCGCGGAATCTCCGGCGTCATCATAACGGTCCACTACGAGATCTCGGGAAATTAAGTTCTATTCACGCGGCTCTCCATTAGACGAATCTTAACGCGTAATTTGATCCGGGCGGCGTCTGTGTGTGTGTTTCGAATTTTTTGTTAGTTTGCGGGGATGACGAGGTGTGATGTGATGTACAGCTGTGTAACGGTCGATTTTGTACTGGGTTAACGATATTAATTGCGTGATGTATGTGTCGATTGTGATCGACGCGTATAATTTACTTTCTATCTGGAGTAATTGCGGGCTGTTTTTTATATGCTGTGGGGAATTAATTGTTGTGGGATGAAAATATAGAACACGGCGATTGTTTTATGCAAAAGTAAAAGTGTTTTGTATAGGTTATAATAGGTTAATGCAATTACGCTGTATACGTGCGGCGTAATCCAGAGTGTAATGTTTTTAAACATGCGTTAGACTCTTTATTATACCACAAGCATCCACGTGAGTATGTAAACGACCGGATAACCCGGATAATAAACAATTTCAAACCAGTTTTCACGTATAATAATTGAATTGAATTCTGAGATACACTTGTCTGTGGCGCCGATTATTAAGGCGATACTGCGGTAGCGACGTGTCACTACACCCTTATTCTATCTACACACAAAATATCATATTCCCCTTATATATACTGCGGTTAATAATATACATGCTGTACATATACTAATTTTTCTCTTACTCGTTGTGTTTTAAAACAGATATTTTTCCGTGCGGGTGCACTCGAGCGACTCGAGTCCCAAAGAGACGAGAAGCTCACGGGCCACATAATTCTGCTGCAGGCGAGATGCAGAGGTTACCTCGCCCGGCGGAAACTCAACACGCTCAAGGTATGTATATAACTACAGACACACACAATCATGTGTATACTCCTCTTTCTTCATATATTATTCGCTTCTTCGACGATGACGACGACACTTGAGACGAGCTACGGTAGCGCTTTTTTCGATCTCTCACTTTACACGCGACCGGTCGACTGACATGGAAATAAAAATAACTACGTCTCGGATAATATTGCTTTATAATTCTCTAAGATATAAAATTCAGAGCGCAATGATATAATGATTGATTTCTCGTCTGTTTCAGCTTCAAGATCTGGCGGTAAGGTGCATCCAGAGAAATGTAAGGAAGCTGATGTCGGTACGCGAATGGCCCTGGTGGCGACTGTACGTGAAAGTGGCGCCGCTTCTCAACGTCCACCGGACCGAGGACCAACTCAAGGCGAGAACGGTGAGAGTTATTTATTTTTTTTTTAAGAGAGATTTTCACTTGAGAGGTATAGCATCTTGACGCGGTGATTACCCGTTTGTAAACAGACACTGTGGTGTATGTATGGGCTTTCGTGCAGGGCTGTGCACGATGATGCAGCTGCAGTCATATATTTCACGCTCTTACGAGCAACGAGAAGCTCTCGAAAGATCGAAAGTTCTTTAAGTGCCGGGTGTACGAGCGCGATACCTGGTGTGATTTTAGTTTAGTTTGATTGATTATTTGTTATGTTTTTTTATAGAGTTTGAGTCAATTAATATTTGGTATGATAATAGTCAATCGGTATCAAAACTTTGATCTTGTAATTTTAGAAAATATGTGGAGGTTATTGTAATTAATAATAAACAAATGCATAATATCGATCTTAACGAAAATAAAATCTAGAAACGCATACCCATTTATCAGTAACCAGTATACAGTGAAAATCGCGCATGGGCAACTAAATCCATCAAGGGTAAAAAAAAACAAGCCAAACAATTGGAATCGTCCGTAAAAGTATAAAAAAGATCCGAGAGTAGCGCAGAGTAACGGCCGATCGGTAACCACTAGGGCATATAAATATTCCCTCTAAATATAAGCCGGACCGTTAATCAGCCTAAATCCGCTCGAATTACTTGCAACACACACAGTGTCGAGAGCTTTTCACATAGCTCCAGAGCCGATCGGGTGGACCTGCGCAAATAAGAGCAGAAAGAGAATCTAGAGATTGTTCGGTACAAGCTCCGGCAAACGTATTTTTGGATTACCTTCTTCAAGCTTTATCACAATCTTATGTCGCTGTTATCTTTTTACATTATAATAAAGAAAATCGATAACAATTCACACGATAATAAATCATTGGATCTTCTGACGAAGCCACATCCAAATCGAATTAAGGTCGCGATTATGACGAGCAATAACATCAGTACAAAACGCCTGTATATTATGTCTTCGCGAAGAAGCTCCGTACAAGCCTCGAAAACACGACGAAATTAATACTGTGTTTAGCCTCTGCAGTGCCAACGACTCTTCTCGCCGATATTTCAACGACGTAACGGCTTTTGACAGAGAGACTCCGTGTACTCGAGGTGTATTGTCGGGAGCTTTGCTGCCAAAAAGCTCGAAGATCTGGCGCCGTACCAGTTAATCCAAGCGTTACCTCGACTCTACTGCAATTGATTAGAGCGATGAGCTTCCGCTCTACGTCGTCTTACCTTAGCTTTCTTGGGAGGAGTAGTAGTCGTAGTAGTAGTAGTAGACGCGTCGAGGCTTTGGCCCAGATTCAATTTTGGTTTCCGATGCGGCGGCGGCGATGCTGCTTTGGGAGAAACCAGAGCTGCCTGTATATGATGCTTGATGCGAGAGCTTTTTGCGAGCTGTCGACGGGAGATCGGTTATCGAGGAGCTTTTTTATTGTTTGTTTTGAAAGCAATAATCATATCCAATCGTGCATTCTCTCTGTAAAATTAAAAAAAGCTCGTATACATAAAAGTAGTTCTTTTTTTTTTAAAACATCCGTTCTTATATATCGACAATAAAACGCATCGCAGCGTCGTCATCTGAAACGCAACGAAACGCTGTTATCTCTCGAACTGATAGACTGCAAACGAGCTCTGCTCGGCGCATCCCCCGATAATCAAGGCAGCTCGTCGCGGTATAATTAACGCCTGCTCGCATAGCAGAGAGAGCCTCGAAAGAAAAGGAAACAAAAGCCCAGAGGCGCCGCACATGCATCGACTTTTGAAATAGGAGCGCGCGCTTTTATTGCGACTGATTGCGATGACGAGGCGTCCTCGTAAAGCGTTTATTAACACTTGGTAATAATAGACTCTCTCTTTCTCGCGGCTGAAATAATTATATATATACGACACGAGAGGCTCGCGAGAAGAGATAAGATTCCGCAGCAGTTTCGCTGTAAACGAGTGTAGGTTAGTCGTGCGCTCGGCTACTATATACGTATATACTTTATTTTTGTCTTATATTATATATACAATATAATAAATACGATACGAATAAGGAGCGCCATATAATAACGAAGGGGTATTTCATTTCTTTTGCAGGAGGAGCTGGAGGTGCTGCGAGCGAAAGTCGACCGGCTCGAGCAGGAGCGCAACCACCTGAAGCACGACAACGACAGGCTCGAGGCCAAGGTAAGAGAGCAAAAGTGTTTCTATGAAGGATCATCGCTTGATCGAAGCTGCTGCTGCTGCTGCACACACATGTATACAACACTTCGTTCAGAACGAATTCTCTATAGATATATATATAATAATAAATCGAAAGCGTGCGCGCACGCGCAAGAAAAGATATATAATACAAGTCGTCGCCGAGAGTAATTACCGGCGTCGAGATATGTAGGGGGAGGTTTAATAAGGCCAATTAGGATGAGGGCAAAACAGCGCGCTTGTAAATACGCCGACCTTGCGCGCGTTTATATGCGCGCTCTGCTACAGCCTTCGCGAGCCCTTTTAGTCGTCGTCGTCGTCTCTGTCGCGTTGATCGTGTGTATATATATCTCGAGCGGCGCATCTTTCTCTCTCTCTCTTTCTTTTCCTCGCTATTGTGCGCAAAATCGCGTTGGAATGCCAAGAGGAAGGGGGGAAAATTTCTCGCGGCTTTTTCGCGCATTGTGCGAGAGATTGCCTTTTATAGCCATCAGGGAGATGCGGCTTGTTCTGCCGCTTGACTTTTTTTTCTTTTGCTATACTGCGCGCAGAGGGAGACAATGTGCGGGTTGACGTATTATGCGCGGAGTTATATAGAGTGAGGAATGCTGATCTGGGGAAAGAAAAAAAAAAATGACGATTAATCTCTTCGAGCGATTTTTTCTTTATCATCGTTCGCGTTTTACTAAATTTGTCAGCCTTGGAGGATATTATAAACCAAGCGCGAATCGTATCTTAATTACACGGCAACTCAATTACACCGATGCCGCCAAACACGATAGCAGTGTATGTGTCGAATCATGGGATATTTCCACGGATATCCCACAAGTGCTAATCTCTCGTAGCAAATGAATTTCGCCTCAAAGCGATAAAAGGCCTAATTGCGAATGAAGAATTAAGAGCCCACTGAGACTACGTGTACTACTTCATGCATATTCAGCGAGCGGCATCGTATAATACACTTTTTACCTATATATATCTATACCATATCTCTCTCCCCGGCGCACAAAGCTCTTTTCCCTCTCGTAATTTCGCGCAAATTGCGGCGAACACCCCCAGAGCAATCAGCCCTGCGGACGTGAAAAAGCCCTGAGACAAGGGGATAAGCAAAACCGGACCGACGCTAACGAGCCAGTAAATACGACTAATCCCCGGCGCCGGCGCGCTTAACCTTGGCACACACGGTCGTCTTCGCCTATACACACCTTTTTTTGCCCTCTCCGCACTGCGATCGGATGCAAAACGTGTTCTCCGAGCGAAAGCTCCCTCGAGAGAGAGAGAGAAAGAGAGAGCTTTTTCTATATATATATACGTCACGGCGATTCGTTTTCATTCCATTGCGTTCTTTTTTCGACTATCTCTCGCGTCGTTCTTTATTTCATGGTCGCCGCCGTTGTACAGAAATAGCGCGTATATATATACACGTGGACTCTTGTTGTACCTTTTTGTCCTCTGGGGTATAGGAGAGCACCTGTTAATCCTCAAGGCCGGAGTTTATTCAGGATCGACGAGCTGCGGGCAGGATCGTCGTATTCTAAATTGTGCGCTTGATTTATATACGCACTGAGGAGACTTTCCCATCACTGATTCAGCGCGTCTCTTCTGTGCGTTCGTAATATCTGATGTACACGAGAGAGTTCAATCTAAAAGTGAAACCAGGCGTCGGGTTTGAAAAATCATCGTAACAAATTAACGCTGCAGAGACTCGATTATTAAACTTTCGAGTGTGTGTTGCTGCAGTCGAAAGGTTTGATCGAATTGATAATATACGCGCAAGTGCTATTCATCGTCGGCTGCGGCTCATTAATCGATCATTAGAGTCAATCGCTGCTGCTGCTGTGGGAGAGCCGGTGTATAGTGTGTATAATAAGAAAAGCGTCTTTGTGTCGATATGCCCTGGTTATTTCGAGGATGTATATGGAAAGGCGGTTCTGAATATGCAGTGTGCCTCTCGTCGCTTGTATTATGCAAAAACGGAGACGAGTTTTTTGCCGATCGGATTTTTGCGAGAATGTTATAGTCGCTTGATGAGCTAGTTTTTTGCCGATCGTGTGAATAATGCAGCGATCGCGTTTCGATCATCATGTGAATGGGGTTGGAGGCGGTTGTACAGGATTTTTCAGGAAACAGGATCTTTTGTGTGAGAATATTTCCTTCCAAGTCATCGACCTCTTCATCATGGAATACATTTAATACATAAATTCTCTAATCTCACGCAATTATTACACACAAACGACTCATCAATCTAAAAAAAAATATAGTTTATACCGCATATAATCGACCACTCGCCGTGTCATATTCCTCTGATTACGCGATCCGCACAATGACAACGACGACAAGGCTCTTACGTCAAAAGCTCGCGGTCAAACACCGCAGCTGACACTCGTGCGCGCGACAGTCCACGCCGAGGAATCCAACATCCAGCTAGTATAGCATTCCCGCAACGGGCAATTGGGTTAAGTGCAGGCTACGGGTCCGCGCCAACCATAACACACGTCGTCGTCGTCTCCCTCTCTCTCTTGACCAGCTCGCTATATAGGTACTCATAAAGCGCCGCTAGACAAAGGTGCCACTGACCTAGATTTGGCTCTCGCGCGGTGAAACTTCTCTGTACGATATGTGCGCTACGTTGTTTCCGCGTTTTGTGATGGAGTAGTGTATAATCTCTGACGGACTTTTATTGCGTATTATATGCAGCGCAAAAGGGTTATTATAGATCAAAGTTCTAGATCGCGGGTTTGGATTTATTTTTAGACTCTATGGCATGTGACCAGTCATCGCAGCCAAGAGAGAGAGAGACAATAACAATAATCCAGACCGTTATATTACTTCGACATATTGCCGTCGTAATTTTAATCAACGACTCGAGGCGTTTCGTAATCATCGCGACTTTCCTTCGAGGGAAAACGGTACTGGACACCGCGTGACTCGACTCGCGGATGAGCTGCGTGCGGTATGTATGATAACACTTTCAAAATACACGAGCTTATAACTCACCAGAAAATAAATCGAGCGCGGCAGTGAATTTAATCGACATTTCACGAGGCCGAATCCATTACATCCTCGCAGACTCTCCGTTAATCATGTACAGCGTGTAATTATAAATTACAGCTAATTACGCGAGTCCTCGTATTAAAAAAAAAAACTCTGCGGTCAGCATCACGCAAACCGACTCTTTTTCCAAAATCGCGCACCTTGAATGCAGCTCGAAAAATCCGCGGAAATTCCGCTGGCTCGGAATTTCCATAGGGCATCAGAAGCCTGCATAATCCATGAATGGATGCCGCGCGAGCGAACAAAGTAGTTTTTTTTTGTGTTTGTTCCGCATCGCGGCCATTAGCGGCTTGGAAACCTTATACGGCGTGTTTTCTCTCTTTCTCGCCGGGCATTATATGAGCCATCGGTATAGAGCATCGCGATGAAAAAAGGGAAAGTACAGCCGTGTAGGTATGCAAAGGAGTGTGTGTGTGTGTATCCCGTGGAGCGAGAAAAAGGGGTCGAAAATTCGAGGAACGCACGCGAGAGGAAAAATATATGGGACGCTGGAATTTATCATGTGTTACATAGGGGATTATGCGCTGCTACTGCGATTGTTCTTGGATTTTTTTTTTCAACAGGGATTTTTCTTCGAGGATGAACTTGGTGAACGAACGCGATGGAATTTATGGTTATGTAAATTCGCGTTTTGGAGGTGAATGAATATATAGCTACCTGAGCGTTATTTTAAATTATGAATTTTAATACCGTTCTGATTATGTACACTTTGTTTTCGATACGTGAGATATATAATTGCATTTACGTGTGTTTAATAATTCGACGTTTCGAAAAACGATTAAAATCTCTCGACGAGTGAAAACGAGTAAGATCTCAATCTCGTCCGTACAGAAAGCATGTCATTAACAACCGGCGATAATTCGATAGCCCGCGAGAGTAAACCATTTAATTACAGCCGTTCGACCAACCGATAATTTCTTTTTCCTCTCGACCGTCACACTAACCCAACTCACTGAGATGTTTTTTTTCCCATAACACGTACGACTAGCCTATAAAAAAGTGCATCTACATGCCATAAACAACCATATATTCTAGCTCGCGAGAATCCGCACGACACAATGAAAAATTCGCGGTCCGTCAGCTCGTGGGAACGAGTTTATGCTTATAACGTGTGTAGCGACAATTAACTCTGTTGTGGAGAAAGGTGAATCGTCAGAAGAAAGATCTGCGAAGAATTTTTTCACTCGAGTGTATTAGTATGGACAGAGTATAGAGAAGAAGCCTTAGAACGGCTCACTGGTGTCTGTTGCGCAATGGATGATTCGAGGTGACGCTGATGTTGTTACCGATTTGGGGATTACCACAGATGATCGGTTTTTATTGGAGGGTATATTTTCTGACTGTAAGCGTCATTTCTACTTCAGTTATTTTTGGCGGTTTATTTGAATTTCGATGCGTAGTTTTCTTAGAAAGTAGGTTAGACGTAGTTTCGCGGAAGATACTTTTAAGTTTGAGTGCGAACATGTGCATACTGCGGATTCAACGATTGATATGAAAGTAATAAAAATTCCACTTCAGCGTCGATATTGAAAGTATATACCGATCGTGAGTCTTTTTTTATAGCAAACACTACAGATTAAATAAATCTCGGTGATCTTGTTTTTTTCAATACATAAATGCTGTATTTGATATTCAATTCAATGTGCGTTTAATTAGGACAAAAAGCTCTTTTTTCAAATATACAAATTTTGTTCTTTTAAGCCATCAGCGTAAATCCTTATACAGAACGTAAAAATTATACAATATCACTCGCTACAATAGTAGTACATAAGCAACAAGCCTACAAACTCTCTCGCGGTAAAATATATCGTGCGATACGTCCCAACTAACGGCGACCGCGTTTTATGCGGCAGTATAACCGAGGTCCGTTCCGTCATTAGTCTCCTCTGTAACGAATGTTTTTGCTCTCGTCAGCACCGCTATTACTTTTGTGTGTGTGAATGAGTCCATTGTGTGGGTGTATAGCTTTTTGCACTCGAGGTGGCTGATTGTGCGAGATCGTTCTACGCCGATAAAGTTTTCATTGCTTCTTATTATGCTTATGTTACATTTGTTCTAATAGGTATGTATAGGAAAAAATATATTTTCTTCTCGCCGAACGACGAATGATTTAGGGCGCGTGTAATTTTCGAAGGGAGAATTAGTTATGTAGGACGTAAAATTTAACGAGCTCAATAAAGATCCAGAGCGGAATTAGTTGGCGGTAACGGTTCCACACCTGATTTATTTTAGATTTAATAAAGCGGGATAGAGCGCGCCTCCCGCGAGGCTTGTATTTTTAGCGCGCGAGTTCTTAATTTCGGTCGCGGAGTATATAGGTGCGTCGGGCAAGTTTTTGTTTTTATACAGCCGTTCGGTAAGAAACAGCTGTTTTTACTTTTTGTTATCGTTGTTGTTTAAAAGCAATAAAATACACGCAGAGATGCATAGCGGGTTTTTCGAATCGATGAAAGCACAAAAAATTTCTTATGTAAACAGATTCCGCTGACGATTGAAAGCATCGTCAGAGAGTCGCGCAGCTGTAAACAAACTATTTTCGCAGCGAGTGAAGTCAAAAATCCGGGAAACGTCAAAAATAACGCGCTGCAGAGAGAGGAAAAAAGAACAGGATCTCACGATTGTCGCCACGCGATGCCAATCATATTTCTCGGAAAGCGATGTAATGCCTTCGTAAAAAAAAATGACAGTTATCCGCTCTCGATTGTCTCAAACTGGGCCAGTTTTTTGCTCTTTTTCTCTCTAATCATCCGTATCCCGTTTTGCCGTTTCTTCCTTATGTATACCAAATTCAACGCGTATCACAACGAAAGTGAGAGTACATAAACTGTCACAATATTACACGTATATGAATCTCCAAAATACAGACCTACTTCCTCCTCGATTTTTCCAAACGGAAGCTGTGTACGCAAGACACAGTATATAGACTCGATTGGCTGCTATCCAAAAGCCCTCTTCTCAGAATAACCCCGAGGTGACCACCTCTACGATCTCTTCTCTGTCTCTCTCTCTCTCTATCGGGAGCCGCCCGCAGTTGCAGCCGAGCTCTTCCTCGTTTCGGGTGTCTTATGCAACGAGGAAGAGCCTATAAACGTGATATTATTATTTTTTACTTTTATTCTTGTTTATACGAGTGTTGTTATTATGACGAATGAACGAAACGACACACCGGACAGTGTTATCAATGAAAGAGTCGGATGTATAAGGATTATAATACACTCGATACTCTAAACCATGTAGCGCATCAACGAACGACTACAGTACTATCATAAGCCTGTAAACTACTAATCCCCAGCGTAAGATGCCTCTGTCTCCGACGACCTACTTCGAGCCGATGCCGAGTTCCTCGGCGTCGTCTCTTCACCTCGACACCGGACCCAACGGCAGCAGCATCTACTCGGACGATCCGCCGTCCGTCAGCTCGTCATCTCTCAGCAGCCACCTGACTCGACGTCCACCACTACCGCCTATCAGTAGTCACTTTTACCCGAGGCCTTTATCCAAGATCGCCGTTATTCGACCCAACTCCGCGGCTAGTCTCATCTCCAGGTCACCCTCGCCGAGGTTGTCGTCCTTACGTTCCCTAAGTTGTCAGTCTCCGACACCGAGACGAATTTTTCCTCAGGAATCTTCTTGCGACGAGGATGAACAGCTGGATTTGGAAGAGCTTTCCTCGAAGGAACAGGCTCCGGTTGTCTTCGACGCCAGCCTCAACTTCGTCCTTGGCATCGACAAGCAGAAGGTTCGACAGAGCTTTCGACCTACGGCTTCTCATCTGGAACCGCAAACCGCCTCGTCGTATCTGTCTTCCAAGATATCGAACTTTTTGCAAAGGACAGATCACATCATGGACGAGTGGAAGAGAATCGGTAGAAGCAGTGGTGATGAAGCTACAACGATGTCTTGCAATTCTCCGGACGGCAGGAGACGAAGGAATTTGGACAGAAGCAAAAGTGCTACGAATATTCTGATCAAGGGATACCAGTACTTCAGCAGGTCCAGCAGTGTTGGCAAGAGCCCTTCGAGACCTGTGTCCAGACTCTCCGAGGATGACAGGACGTTGTCGCAGTGCGACGAAGAGGTAGTTTTTAGGAGCGAAGATGTTTTTTTCTGCGTTTTGTTTGCTGTGATGGAATTTTTGTGAATTTCGACGTTGTGATGATGTATACTCTCATTAACAACAAAAATTGATGTATGTACTAATAACGAGTGCGATGTTTGGTCCGAAAGCTGTACTATTATATGCGTGCGATTAGCGTCGTCTGCTGTGGATCGTAACACTTGTTGGTTTGCGTTTGCGCTAATATCGACTAATTCTTGCTGTGACCATATAATAACAATGTTATATACAGAAGTCCAATTGTTTTTACTGTAAATGAATACGAAACGAATATACAAGCTCTTTGCTTTTTACAAGTCTACATAAAATAATAGCCTTGGCGGTGAATAAATAATACAGTCGTTATTTATTATGCGAGAAGGAATTCGTTCTGAACAATGTCCAAAGTCGTCCACATATTCAAAACTTGCTTGTAATGTTCACTATAAATATTACAAATTTTGCTCTTACATCTCATCATATCAGTCATCTTTATTCAAAATTACTGCAATTCACGATCAAAATTCATATTTTACACACGAAAAGTTTTTCACCCCAACAATTAACAAAAAAATTAACAACTCCAGCACACATCCGACCCGATTAAAAAAGAAACAAGCCATTCAATCAAACCCATCACTCAATAACCCTCTTATACAATCAATCTCTAATTACAATCTCAATTTCTCAACCTCCACAGCTGAGCGAGATGACAGCAGATTTTGCAGAGGAGCACTCTACGTCGACTCTCGCAGCCGAGCGCATCGATGCCGAGCAGTCGGAGCGTCTTCGTCTCGAGCGTGAACTCCAGGATGTCAGCGAAACCAACAAGAACCTCCAGCAACAAGCCGAGCGTCTCGAGATGGAACTTCTCTACGCACGAGCTGCCGATTTGAATGGATTGGCTTCCGATGCCGAGGACGCCGAAGCAGACGGTGGTGTTTACAAACAAAGGTACCAGCACGCGATGCGCGAACTCGACTTTACCAAGCGCAAGATGGCACAGCAGCACGAGGACGACCTCGAGCAACTTGTTGGACTCAAGAAACAGCTCGAGAAGAAGGTGGGTTCATTGTACTCTCATATGGTGTTATTTATTTTGTTTTTTTTGTTTTCGAAATTTATAATATACTTACTCGGAGACCGACGGCTTTGAATTTGGATCGTTGAGCGTTGGTTTAGGTATTGACAGCTGGACGATTTTGATTGGTCTGTAGTTTACGTCGATCGTGTATACAGTCGGTACACAAGTCGATAAGCTGTGTAAGGGCTAAGTTGTGGAGAATTAACATAGAGGTTTTGTGTGTTCGGATTACAGTTGGCGGACGCCTACGAGGAAGTGGAGGAACAGCGCCAGGTCGTCGGCCAGTGGAAGCGTCGTGTGCAGAAGCTCAACGGGGAGATGCATGATTTGCGGCTGCTCCTGGAGGAACAGACCGCGAGAAACAATCTACTCGAGAAGAAACAGCGCAAGTGAGTCGAGCTGTTTGGAATGATTTATTTATTTTTCTAATATTTATTAGGAATCGAATAAAGTTTAACGACGATGGTGTGCGTGATTTTGCAGGTTTGATTCGGAAACGCAAAATCTAATGGACGACCTACGACAGGAGAAGGCTCAGCGCGAGCGACTCGCTCGGGAAAAGGAGATCGCTATCGCCGAGAAGTTTACGATCGAACAGAACTTGAGCGTAAGTTATAATTAATCAGAGTAGTTTACTCTTGCGATTCGAAATTAAATATATTGTATGTCTAATTCGAACGTAATGCTATAACAGGACGCGAGACTGGAAATCGAGCTGAAGGAGGAGCGTTTGCACACGCTTTCGCAGGAGTTGGAAGAGCTGACGTTCGGTGGCAAAACCGAGGAGGAAGTTGCTCAACTCAAGAAAGCAAAGCACGAACTCGAGAAGAAACTGAAGGACCAGGAAGAAGAGCTCGATGACTTGGCCGGTCAGGTGCAGCTGCTCGAGCAGGCGAAACTCAGGCTCGAGATGAGCATCGAGCAGCAGCGCAAAGAAATGCGCAAGGAGATGCAGCAACGCGACGAGGAGCTCGAGGACGTACGCGGCAGCGCCATGAAGAAGGTCAAAGCACTCGAGGCACAGCTTGAAAACGAACACGAGGAGCGCACGATTGTATTGAGAGAGAAACACGAGCTCGAACGCAGACTCGTCGCTCTCGAAGACCAGGATAGAACCGAACGCGCCGCCGAGGCTGAGACCACGCAAAGGTACTTTGAATTTGAATTATTTTGAAGAAATAATAGATGAAATAGTTATTTGTGTAATAACACTCTTTTTATTTCATAGATTGAAACGAGATTTGAAGCGGACCAGAGCACTGCTGAGGGACGCCCAGACGATGCTCGAGCGATCGAAGGGCGACTCTACCGGAAAGACCGCTCTGCGTCACCTGAAGAACCAATTAGAGGATGCGGAGTGCGCGCGTGCCGTTGCCGTCAAGGCTAAACAGGCCCTTGAACAGGACCTCAGCGAAACTCAGGCGGCTCTCGAAGAGGCTTCGCGACAACGCTCCGAGGCTGAGGACCGCGCCAACGCCGCAAACCGCGAACGAGCCGAACTGCTGTCGCAGCTTGAGGAGAACGAGGAAGAGCTGGCTGAGGTTTGTCTAATAGGCTTCGTTTATCGTAATATCGTATATTCAAATGTCTGGCATAGCATTTTCCTGATTGAATATATCGCTTTGCAGGTGCTTAAGAAATATCGCGCCGCAGTGCAGCAAGTATCCGCTGAACAGGCACAATTGCAGGAAGCACAGGTGCAGATTGCGGCCTTGGAGGCCGAGAAGTCTTCATTGAAAGATCAACTTTCGGAGTTAAGTCAGCGACTCGAATCGGTCGAACAACTCGGCGACCCGACAGCTAATAGTCTCGCAACGAGGCGTCTCGAGTTCCGTACCAAAGAGCTTGAGAGCAAACTCGAGCTGGAACAAACTACAAGGGCACGATTGGAGGTGAATTGCCTTAACAACTGAACTGTTTTATTTGCCCTAATCTACGCTCGTTACGCCACTTCAAGTTGCCGAGTATATTGAGTACTCGTAGTGGCGATTTCCAAGCAGTGATGGGCTTATTTTTACAGTTCAATAGTCATTTCGTCATTCTAACGTTAAATTACATTTTTCAGACACAAATAGCTCGATTGAAGGAGAACGTCGAGAAATTGCAGTCGGAAACTGCCCTTTTGCGCACGAAGGAGCAGAGTGCCCAGGATGCGGCGCGTCGTCTCCAGCGGTCGTTGCGCGAGGCGCGCGAAGAGGCTGCCTCGGCTTCAGCGCGAGAGCAGGAGGCGACGCGGGCACGTCGAGACCTCGAGAAGGCATTGGAGGCAGCCGAGGCCGAGACCAAGGTTGTCAAGGATGATCTGAGACTCGCTCTACAGAGGATCGATGATTTGCAGAGCGCAATACAGGGAGAGCTCGACCTCGACTGCAGCGAGGAGGCCACCAGTGATAACAGCGATAGGTAAGTTCAGATGTCAAAAACGTATGTTTCTAGCCGATTTTCTGTTGAATGAGGTATTTGACGAGAAAATTGTTTATTTCTAGCGACTGATCCATGCCAATAACGGACTTTGAGTCCGAGGATGAAAACGTCGGAGAGTAGCGGCCGAAGCGAAGAAATTTCTGGGAGTACCGAAAAGAATATCAAACTCCAAGGGATCGACTGATAATCAAAGCATTCCGCGCGCTTACAAGCGCGGAGTTGCAACGTTCAAAAACAACTTAGCCTTAATTTTTAATATCTTATGCGGGAGCGCATACACTTCTTAAAGTATAATAATAATCAATGAGGGGTTCTGCTCGATATTTAACGCAGTATCGTGGCAACTCGTTCGTTAAATATTAGCATTTCTATCGAAGCCATGAAAAGCCTATAACGGAGAAGAGGTGAATTTTGTACTGTCGATAAAATGAAGACCAACAATTTTACGATTTGGTGCTAGCGCTCTTACAAGGTGGAATTCGTCGTCGTCAAAAGTCGAACCACCAAAGTCTTCCAAATAAAGGAATATTTGATTACGAGCGTATAGGTGCAATCAGGTCCTACCTCCGTTGTGCTAAGGCAATAATACACTTTAACACTTTTAAGGAGACAAAGAATACGAATTATTAAAACCATACATTTAAACTGTAAACACTTTCTTTAAACTTCTTTTTTTTAATCTCACACTCGCATAACAATAACTTTGTTAAACGTTTTTCCTCATTTTGTAAGCTTTACGAAACAATATCATCTATAATTTGTAAGATGTAAGAGCTTTTTTAATTTTCGAAAGGTCAGTTCTGAGTCGCCTTATTATGCGAAAGAGTAATTAAACAGAAATATAAAGCAATCGAGTGACGATTAAAATGAATTAGAAACGCGGTTTATAAAATACTACGCTTTTTTGTCAAAATGAAATCACGTTTATTACACGTGTATGCGATGCGATGGTGTTATGCCTGTCAATCGGGATCGTTTTAGATATACGTGTTTATTTTATGTATAAAGGAATTATAAAGACTATATGTTAGTTGTTCAATCGTCTTATAAGGAAACCTATGTAACTTATTGCTTTGTAAAATGCAGAACTATTTAATTAAATTGACATTTTCATCTTTTGCTCGAAACCTTATGTTGCCATTAACAATCCCCACATCCCCACTATTTTAATTATGTGAGTATATAATCTAATAAACGCATATAGTTTTTGTTTTGAATTATCTTGACTTGACATAAAAAGAAATTTATTACAGAATATATTTTTTGCAAACGCTTAATTACGCTTCTAATAAAATAATATGAAAAGATTATTTATATGTTATGTTTTGAATTTTTCATAAAATTATTCGTTTATCCAACTATTCTTCGAGAAATTATTTTACCAGTTTTACTATTCATCAGATGCGAAACACAAGATCCTCAACGCCTCTAGAAAACCTTTTAAACGTACTTACTCAACTTGAAGAAGACCGGATTAACTAAGGAGCCAAGTATAGCTAAGAATGAGCTTAGTTAGATGCTGACCTGGCAGCTGCAGATATTATAATAAAGTTCTCTTTCAATTTAGTAGTACAGTATAACAACTTTCATTTAAGAGAGAAAAATCTAGAAAGTATGACAAAATGAATGTCCTTTAAATTTCTCTGTCACACTGTTGATTAATAATAATGCAATCCAAAGTTGTAATAATTATTTTGTAAATTAATTTACTCTTACATTAGAAAGCAAAAACGAAATGAAGTACAGCTGTAGAATTTCGAAAAAGCAAATAGTGGCACAAAATCATTCCAGTATATTATTCACATTTTTCCACGTCAAATAAGCTCCAAAAACGTGGCTTATTTAAATTTTACAAACATCAAAAGCTTTTATCAACCAGACACGCTCAAAGCTCTGCTTAGATAACCCCTATGCACCGTGCTCATTACAAGAATGTAAAAAAATTCAGTCTCCAACAGCATTAAACGAGGCAAGCTTGTTCGCAAAGAACCGAAATTAAACGTTATTTTTTTCTTCTCAGCTCTCGTGCCTCTGCTAATGGGATTGGGGAGGTACTCCAAGTGAAAAAAGCGATTTTCCCCGAAAACGTTCTGACATGGAGCAAAAGTGGAAATCCAGAAGGGCGTAATCATTTAGCGCGTATATATATATATACACTCGCTTCCAATTACGGATTCTGTAGTGTGCGGCGTATCTGCGGGTGGTAGAGAAACGCAACAGGAGGCTGCCGTCGACTGAAAAGCTTGAGCACGCCGCTAATTTTCTCACAATTCCGTCGTTTGTACGGGTTATTAAGCTTCTATGTGAAGGGAATTCTCTCTCGTTTGAAATTCGAATTTTAACGCGTAGGCTTTTGTGCTTTGTTGGAGCTTGAGTATTTTCGGCTTTGGTAAAGTATGAATCGTGTATCGTTTGAGAAACTTTGTTACTCGATTGCTTCTGTGCAAACGTGCAGTTGGAATCGACGAAATTAATTAAATAAGTGAAATACGATTCGCATTCCTCGAATAAGCTTTTAATTAAATAAATTCGCGGCCTTGAGAGTTTGATTACATGTTGTACGAATTTTATTTGCTATCATTGATCGACAAAAATAATTGATTTGATCAAGAGGCTTACGTTTCAAGTCGAAAACGTTCATCAGCGATAAGAAAATAAAAAATTTACACGATATTAATTGATGCTTGACCCGATGTTATAAGCCGGCTTTATCGAATGACAATCTTTTCGAAGCTTATAAATTGAGAGAAGGATCATATAACGGTTTTTTTTGCAAGATCATTTTTAAGTTTTCTCGACTATGTTAACAGAGCAGCAGCTACTGCTCCTTCTTCTTTTAACGTCAACAGCAGCAGTTTTTTTCTAAGTAGGTCAGCTTTGATTGCCCGAGCTACTTTTTAAGCTATCAAAGAAGGCGCTTGCTTTAAAGTTTATTGGAATTTGAAAATTTTTTAATTTTAAAGAAAGAAGAAAGCGTTTGAAAATTTGCATCTGCCGTTGTAGAAAGAAATTGGGTATGTAAAAACTTTGTTTTTGACATAATATATATTTTTCGTTGTTTCATCTCTAATTTAATATGTCTTTATCAGAGCTGAATTAGGATTGGCCAAATATAGAATAAAAATAATAACATCGCTTACACCTAAAGACGAGATACTTTGAGATAAAACAAAAAGTCATTCAATTTACTTCGAAAGTCCGCTTTAGGATTGTGAAATATGTTTAATCAAAATTTTATATCGCAAAGGCTCGCGACTTGCGAATGGCAGCACCAACAATCAAAGAGAATATTCCAAGAAGTTGAACAGGCAAATGCCACGAAATCTTTCACTTTAACGTTTGGCATATGAAAGTGAATAGTTTTATTAGCTGATTTTCCATATATTATCAACAAAGTTAATCATATAAAAGGAATAAGCTATTAGTGATAGAAGCAGTGGAAACAGTAAAGAAAAGGTCAGACGTATGTTTACTCAGCAAAAGTTTAATATTTTTTAATCTAAAACTCGAAGAAGGATCATATTTTATCGGAAACAACTACAACCCCACTTAAAACTTCGAGACCACTTACACCTCACTCTATAGAGCCAAGCCCTCGCAAGAAACTATCAAAAAAGCCTTCATACAACAGCCATCGAAACTTCGCGAAAGCTCCGATCAAGCTTCTCTCCACCTCGCAAAACAGCCGATCTAATCAACCCGAAAAAAATCGCCGATATCAGCATATATAATCCTCAGGCGCCTGATTAAGCCTCCAAAACTATTTTTCCTCAGCCAATCAATCGGGGATCAATCACGATTTATCGGCGAATTTTTTTTTGTTCACCTTCGCGCTAATTAATGGCGTTATTGTTTCGGTCCGTAGATGCTGTGCTGTCAATATTGAAACGAGCTGTATAAGCGCGCGAAAATTGAACCATACGCTCAATTGTGTTGTATAGAATTATTAGGCGGGATAAACAGACTTTGGCGTTTGCGTATTATGATTGTGCTGCGTTGCGCTTTCTATAGTTTGATTAACTCTCGCGGCCTGATTTTAATGACGAATCACGTTCGGCTATGTTTGATATGATATGTCGTGGTATTTTTTGGATCGTGGGAATTGTTTCGAGGTGATTTTTTGATTGTTGCAGGGAAAGCCAAATTGATGTTTGTGAGGGGGATGGTATATAGCTATTGATTGGCCGGAGATTACGCTATTAAGCGGGTGAACGTTAATTGCAGGTACTTATGGCTTATGTGTTTAGAGTTTATTCGGAATCGAGTCTGCGTAAAACGAATGATGCGATCATGTGTTATAAATAAAATGAATATAAATTTATTAAAGTCAAACTCGTGTGATAATAGTTTGAAAAACACTTGAGGTTTATTTTTCAATGCGAAACTCAAAGTAATATGACAAAAGTACATTACTCAAAATTACGCATTCAGAGCATCTCTCGCGAATCCGCGTGGACGCAATTCTTCTTCGATAATACTCTACATCGTTGACCTGCATCGCATTATCATCTCGGCGTATCGTCGAGACGACGTGTATATATCGATTTGACTTGCTCAGCTGATGTATATATACATATACAATATAATACGAGTTTGCATAAATTTGCTTACGCGCACAGATATTTTTTAGCAAATAAAATTGCTCCGGGATTTCGGTTATCATCGGCTATCGTCGAGACGATGCGAAATTTTTCGTGATAATATAAATACCTGAAGTATTTTTGTACCGAAAAATCGCTGTGGCTTCTTTGTTGGGTTTGTTCGAAGAACTTTTACGGTTAAACCCATCATCATTCCTACGAATTTTGTGAAATATTAATTTTTGTTTTATACAAAAAAGAAGCTTATTACGCGCACATATTCTAATTAAACATCAGTCCAATTACACGACGAGTTAATTCAGCTGCCCTTCGCATTATAATTGACTATACTGCCGTTTCGAGCGAATAACGCCCCGCAGTAGTACATCATTAGAAAAGGCTGCTTCAACGCTGGCACGTTAAGTACTTGGAGAACGGAAGTTTGCGCCTCAAAAGCAGAAGCAGTTAAGTAGCATGAGGCGGTAATTCGTATTAGCCGCAATTGTTCCGCGCTTTACGTGTGTTCACTTGTTACTGCGGATGACTGTGTAGTGTGCTGTATGTATGGAGAGCCGATTGTGAATTTTTTAATCGAGACAAGTGGTTCTCGTAATTGCGATACTTATAGTTTGTTCCGAAAATTGGTTGGGTTTTACATAGGGTATAGTTGTTGGGATAGTTTTTGAGATGGATTGGGAGAGACGGTCAGTTTAGTTACTGCAGCGTTATTTTATGGAATGAAATGAGGACAAACTTGTGTAATGAAGAAGAACTGATGTTCTTAACAGGTGTCGATCTTATTACAATATTATAATTTTCAAGAGGATCGTCGAATTTATTAATCTTTACGAGAGATAATATACAATTTGAAAATGTATAGGTATCACCTGTAGAGATTAATAAATTCGATAATCTCTTAAAATTCACCAACGAGTAATTAGAGCCAACTAGTGATTTATTATAAATTTCGTTATATAATCCCTCCAATACTTAGAATATTCTCTCAGTCAACTTCTATATATATATACCCACAGGTCTATTTGACTACATAGCGTGTATATCGCCAGGAGGTGAGCCTGTCAAAACTGTCGGCTGTTATTGTTTTCAACTTCAGCAGGAGTCCAACTTTATCCTCCAACGCAAATAGTCCTTTTCCCACACGACGACTGTCCAGTTGCGGCTTTTATTCGACGAAAGTTCCGAGTCTAATTGTCGAGTGTACCAACTTGCCTGTCGACATACTACTACTACTACTACTGTCTTTAGTGATTGTTCAGCTGTCGCTGCTGTGGCACACGTTCGTATGTCATAAATTATATAATATAACAACACGTAGCAGGTATAATAATAATAATAATAATAATAATAAATATAATCAAAATTGTAATGTTTCACGTGCGGCTGATTTGATTCATATCGCGAGAGATGAGCACTAGCCGCAGCTCCATATTACAAATCATCGAGGCTCGACGTATATGTACGTACATACGTACTGTCAGAAAATCATTTCGGTTTCCACTATCATTGCACCTGCATATAGTGGCTGTTGTTGATGTAGTTCTTCGTTTGACCGGCTGCTCTGTAAACAATATATACACATATACTAATATGCAACAGAAGCCGCACGCGTATAATAAATTATGCGCTTCTATTAACATTTGATATTTCAGCGAATTCGCGAGTAAGATGTGTATATTATATATTCATAATACGCGTGTTGTATATTGCGCTTTTTGTCGAGTAGTAATGTGTTGTGTTTTATACAATAATGCATATTTTATTCCCTCGGAAATTGGCGAAGTTATTATTTTAACGAATTCGAGTATATTATATGAAACATTTTTACTAAAAGTTGGACATATAGTTATTATAATATATACCTTAAAAAATCAACTTATGGTAGCACATCTCGCCGGATTGCATTATATGTGTATGTTCCGTCGAGCGAGTAATCGATCATCCGAAGACAAGAGAACCAGTTTCCTCTTTCGCGTTGCATAAAGAGAGGATATCGACGTAACGCACGCGTGTGGTCGTCCTCACTGACCACAGACCATACCACTATATATATCGTACGTATTGTATAGTGTAAAAAGTGTCCAGAGGCCTTGAACAGCTGCCGGTCGCATCGCAGAGAGTAAAAAATACAAGCTGCAGTGTGATGTTGAATAATTGAGTCGACGCGCGCGGGAAATTGCTGCCGATTTACGCCGATTGAATTTTCGATGAATTTTGCTGTGGACGGACATCAGAGTTGCGGTGAGGGTGGACTGTTAGTAATTTTTATGAGAGGATTCGTTCGTGTACGTGTGATTATGAGGTTGAAAATTGACTTGATTAATTTGTGTGAAATACCGACGTTTAATTTGGAAAGCAGAATAATAATAATTTCGTTTTATTACGCATGCCTATATACTTTTAAATAATTTGCAAATTCCTCTCGTTTTGCTTTAACCTCAATGAATGATTGATGAAGTCGAGGTATTTTCAATCGAAATACGTATACTTGGATTAAATTGGTAGAGTACATAATTAATTGTGATTAAATATAGATGAAGAGTGAGAATTCCGTTGACTGCTGCTGTTGCTATTCATTTATTTACGAGTATACACAGCGCGCGATTGTGTGTCAAAATATTTTTTCTTTATCTTTACAATTACCGGCAATGGCCAATGTAACTCTAATATGATTCCAACAGAAATTACATTTAAATATAATTTGCAAATTTATATTTGAAAAACAACATCCATAACTCCAACGACCGCCATTTCTATTCATCGCTTCATACGTCTCTCGTCGTCGACTATATGCGTCTCCATCGAATGCGGGGGCGGTCGACTCGAGCATCGGCAGCCATCAGTGCACGACGACACGACGATCCGTCAAACGTCGTCGGGCCGATGTCCGCCGCAGCGGTCAGCGATCTCCCAAGTATTATTATATCTATAGCTACGTATATGTTCACATATATCTATATATATGCCGGCTCTGATCGAGAAGAGGCTGATTTTTAAACGACCCGCCCACGCGACTGTATGTCGTCTGCGGCTACTGTACTATTCGGACTTTGTTTTATGTGCCGGTGTGTCCTGTTGGCTGTATACTCTTTGGGCTTTTTTTGGGGATTGGAACGAGTTTCTGTGGGTTGATTTTCGATTTTTGGCGAAAGTTGCTGGGGTTAGATTGACGAATGGCCTTTGCTTTTTCTGTGAAACTGTATGTCAGTTCTCGTAACAGGCTACATATTATATCTACTTTCTCAACATCGTGTACACATGTATACACTCTCGTTATCTCAGATAACGATAATATACACGCGTAATCGGTATAAACACGTGCTCTCTCTCGTCATACAAAGAAATATCCTAAAATAAATATTATCGGCCATTCATATATCACAGGACTGCACCCACGATTCTCTTCTCGGAGACCTTGAAAAAACCAGCTTGACACCATCGCCAGTCTATTATAATATATAGAAGCTAAAAAATAGACAGAGACAAAGTATACCTATATACATAAGCCTCGGCAGTAGAGATCGTAACCGGAGATAACGCATCCTGTCGCAGTAATGCACGAAATCGTCATTAAATGCGCGCGCGCGGCATCGGCGCAATTAAGCCCTAACGAGATTAAGGCCAATTGAACGCTCGCGGGTCTGTAATAAGTAGATATAGAGACACGCCGATCCGCGAGTCGCGCGCGCCGATTCGTTCCGTTCGGCTCGTTATAGATACATATATAGTTGTGTATGTTTGTTTGTCTATTTTTGGAGATATATCTCGGCTGATGATGACGGTGAGTCTTTATATATTGTTCTTGGAATATTTCTGCTTATCGGATGTGAATGTGGGACTCGGCTATTATTATAACGAAGAAGATCGGCTAGTTTGCTATGCTACTTATCGAAATTCTTGAATAATTGACCGATAATAAGCTCTCGTCATAGGAAAATCTGAGTCAATATTCAGCCAGAGATAAACACGACGATTTACATTCCCAAATCAGTGCATTTTACAAAGTCTATTCTCAGCTGTTATCCGATCCCAAAGTTACCAAGTTTTCAAATCGTCGAAAGCAAAAGACTCGTGTTATTATACTTACCGGTTTCTATCAATTATTGCTCAGCACGACGCGGGAAAAAAAAACATGCTGGTGAGCGAACGTGTCGGAGATAAGATATAAACGTCAGTCTGTCTTCTTTTTCACACTCTCGCGAGTCTCGTGCGAATCTCTGCTATACAATATGTAAGCGCCTCCTAAATGTTCTTCATTTTGCACTAAACGAAGAAACTTAATATATAATACACGTTATTGTAGCACAAGTAAGTATAACAGTGATATAAAAAAAATAACGAATCTCGCAAACCAAAACCAATTATCCCAACACCTACCCCCCATACAAGCCGATCCCCCGCAAGCTTCGATTATTCCAACCACACGAATCTTCAAACCAGCCCCTCGATTTCTCCGCGTAATATTCATCGCTCAGCATATCCATCCAAAAAGTCTCAGTATAGTCTACACACATATATACTTACAAGCGCCGGCGATAAGCAGTAGTCGCGTGTCTAGACGGCTCTTTCCCTTTCTCAGCCGGCAACCTCGTGGTCTCTCTCTCGAAAGAGTCATATAGTAGTAGGGATACATACGTACAACACACGCACATCAGTTCGAAAGTGAAAAAGCTGCTTTCCCGCGCGCGCGCTGCAGTCGCAGTATTATAGTCGTGGCGCGTGCGCGTGCGTGTAAACTCTCTTTTGCTGATGCAGCAGCAGCGTGTGCGCGCGGGGCAAAAGCACACACACAGATTCTGTCTCGCCGTTGCTCGGGGACGAACTTACAGACGACGAGGTTTTAAAACACATCTGTTGTACAGTGAGACTTGTGTTACCGAGAGACATTCAATTCTCTCGATTTCTGTGAATGTGTGTTCATCAGTGTATGTGTGTGTGATATAGTATAGCAAGATGAGCGGACTGGGACCAAACGATGCTCTGGTAAGAAGGGTTGAGAGATCGATCTCTATGATAAGAGAGAGAGAGAGAGATGCATACGGAGGGGTTATATATGAGTTGCAGTACACATGCGCGCGTCTCTCGGCCGGCGGTTTTCCAATTGATCCGATGCGCCCCCGCTAAATACGGACACTGCGCCGACGTCGTGTGTGTGTCACCGGTTATAGCGGGAGCGCGCGGGAGGCTCGAAATAGATACGCATGTGTGTCTCTGTGTCTGATGCGTGTGTTATATTGCTTTTGGGAGAATCGGTGTTGTGGGTTTAAGTATATATAGACTGTACACGCTGTGTAATGATGGTTTTGGGTTGGTTTATTTTCCGAGAATATGCTGTAATTGTTATCATACGTAGACATAACACACGGATCGTGTGTGTGTATATACTCGATATATTATCGTTTTGTATTATAATGAACTTTGAGAGACTGAGGGAAATCGGAAGACTAATTGCCGACTCGGCGAGAGCGAAAATGCTAATAAGTACACAATGCTGGTAGTTTTTTTTGTCTTGGCGATGATTTACATACGGAACGGAATTTAAAATTTTAATACTATGCCGCCGGTCGTCTGCTGTTCAACAGGGATTTTCATGCAGTGTCGCGCAACGATTTTTTTCTTTTATAAAACTCCACGTGTGCGAGTGCGCATATAATACAGATAAACAATTATCTCACGATAACGGATTGATATTTTCGCTGAAAAGCACACACAATTCGCTTCGGTTTCTACGCAGCCTAGTGGAAAAAGTATCGAGTTAGCCTATTATAATACATATATCAAAGAGACGCGTGCGTGGAAACTGAAACTCTCGCGGTTTTCTTTGCGCGGAAAAACTGCGCGATTCGATATCGTTATTATATATTCGAGGTTTTTGAAATGCATACCTCAGCTGATGAAATCGATTGCCTTATAACGATGTGGAGTATAAAAACAAGGCCTCGTGTTCTTTTTTTTCTCTTTTACAGCTGAACGGGACGAAAGAGGCGCCGAAGAGCCAGGAGATGGAACCCGCCGGCAAAGCACGTACCAAGGGTCAACGAACCCAGTGGAAACAATGGGCAGCTTGTATTTCTGGTAAAATAGAAAAGAAGACGCGGAATTTTTTATTGCTCATTAAAAATAGGAGATTCTATATATAGTTACATCATGTATCGACGGATGTGCCGGAACGTGTATATATAATTATCTCGATGCGGTCTGAAAACGCAGTAGGATATAAAGAACCGACGCTCACCTGCGGATCCACTTTACCTTGCCCCGCATTCCTCGGACTCGCCCACCCACGCAGGCACTTTTTTTTTCTCTTTTTTTGACCTTACACCGGGCTCTTCGCTCTCTCTTTAATGTAACCCTACTGCTTTCTTTCGAATGTGACCGAGAAAAATTCCTTTCTCCGAGGAAACGAGCTTCCATATACGGGCTTTTTGTGTGGGCGTAAACGCTTATTTCGGTCACGTGATGTTTGTTTTTATTCTTCGCTCGAAATGATGCGGTTTATTAAAAATTCAAGAATTCGTAAGGTCTGAATGAAATTTTTTTCGTCTCTCTTTACAGCGACCCTGTCGATGGTAGCTGCCGGTACGGTCTACGGCTGGTCGACAACCATCCAGACACGGCTGACTGATAACACAACCGTAGATGTACCGATCCACGTCACAGGTGAAGAGTCATCGTGGATCATCTCACTCGTCGTCATAGGCTCGATGATTGGTGCGTTCTACGGAGCCTACGTTGCAGCATCGTGAGTAATTCGATACCGATATTATGTCTCGTATAACCAGAAGAATAGAATTAACGATTTATCCGATTCCAGATGCGGACGGAAGATCTGCCTGTTGATGTCGTCCCTCTTCTACATTCTCGGCTGGCTGCTAGTGATCTTCGCGCACAACGTCTGGTATCTGTACTTCTCACGTTTGATTCTGGGAATCGGCGTCGGCATGTCTTACACGGCTAATCCGATGTACGTGTCCGAAGTCGCGGACGTCAACATCCGTGGTGCCCTCAGTACTCTCATCGCCGTGAACGTGTTCACCGGCTCGCTCATCTCCTGCAGCGTTGGCCCCTGGACGTCATACCTCACCCTTGGCATCGTTCTCCTCGGCATACCGATCTTATTCGTGCTGACCTTCGCCTGGTTCCCCGAGAGCCCTTACTACCTACTGAGCAAGGGTAAATCAGTGGAGGCAGCCTCTGCCATAGCCTTCTTTCAAGGTATTACCGATCCCGACGAGCTGCGTCAGGAGGTCGAGCTCGTGCGGAGGAATATCGGTAAGGACAGCAGCGACGAGTTCGAGGAGCTCAAGTTCAGCTTCTCGGACTTTCTATTGCTGATGAAGACTCGCAATCGACGGGCTCTCGTCATTGTTATGGGCCTCATTCTGGGCCAGCAGCTCAGCGGAAGCTTCACCACGATGCAGTACCTCGAGATGATGTTCCACGACGCAAAGATCGGTATCGACTCGCACACCGCCACCATCATCGTCCTCGTCGTTGCTATGGTCTCCGGTGGTGTGTCTACCATGACGGTAGAGGGCGCTGGACGTCGACTGCTGCTCTTGTACTCGAGTTTCGCATGCGCCCTCAGTCTCGGCGTCCTCGGAGTGTACCTGCTGATCAAGTCAACCGGTACCGATCTCAGCTCGATCAATCTGTTGCCGGTCTTCGACATCATCGTCTTCCAAGCCGTCTACCAGATCGGTCTCGGCACTATGCCGAATCTGCTGATCGGTGAGCTCTTCCCAACCAACGTCAAGGGAATCGCCGGTGCGGTGATCATCGTCTTCGATGGTCTCATGGGCTTCATCGTCTCCAAGTACTACGAACCGATTTTCAACAGGTTGGGTGGCCAGGTCGTATACCTGTTCTTCTGCGTATCGACTCTCGGAATCTTCTTCTTCATCTACGCCTACGTACCCGAGACCAAACGCAAGACCTTCCTCGAGATCCAAGATATTCTCGATGAACTTCGTCCCTTCAAAACCCACAGTTCGGTTTCCATCTCCTGTCTGCCGCTCAAGAGGTCCGGCGGCGAGGACAACAAGACTGAGGAAGCGTGATAGTAGTGCGATCGGCTGAACCGATTTGCTACTTCTCTGGATTATGTCTCCTCCTCGTTCGGTGACTCGTTGACCATCAGCCGATTATAGATATATTATATATTACGTATAAAGTAGGAAGAGATGATGATGACGAGGGCTTTAGTGAATTAATTATTTTTTATCGTGCTTTTTGACGACGAGGACGTTGAGATAATATGCTAACGCACAAGTGACGTTGTGATAAACGATAGAGACAGATGTATTTTATCGCGGGGAACATATTTTTTTAAAACTTTTATCGTTCGACTATGACGGGCTTGCTGCGTTCGGGATCAAAAGGGTAAAGGGCTATTCTGGGAAGAACTGACACGCACGGTATTCGTATATCGTAAAACAAAATATCATTTCGGACTCGTATGTGGGGTTGTGAATGAAGTCGTGCCAAAATTAAAGTTTAATAATCGAGAGTAATGAAACATGTCACAGGTAAAATTGTTGACTAGGTCAATTTTTTCCAGAATACCGAAACGATATTCCTTGAAAGACATATATAGGAATGTTATATTGTGTGTACGCAGTGCATCAAGTGAGATATAGACGAAGTTGGTCAATTCAATGAAGAAAATAGCGCGACGATATTTTCTCGAGCACGCGATTCCCATCGCGTGCATCTGCCATTTTAAACTTATTCTTAATATCCTAGGTAGATTATCCTGTTATATAGCACAAAAACGTTTCCTACGTCTTCAATGTGTCCCGTTGAAAGTAGAGAAAAGAAAATTTAAGTAGACTTGAATAACGTGATTGGAAGTACATCCGAGTTAAATAATAATCAAAATGCATTTACACACAGGATTCCTGGCGTATTTTCACGTCTGATCGATTCGACATTCTTCGGATGTTTCCAATCAGATATAAATTTCGATCAATCGCTGTTGATTGATTGACTTTTGACTTTTCGTCGTCAGAAAAAAAAATTTCTTCTCAATATTCGCGCAAAACGTATAATATACATATAAAAATTTGCGCAGTTCGATTCGACGTTGAAAAGGTTGCATGCGTGGATTTGAAGGAAACGAGATAAGCTGTGAATGACGGGTAAAGTATACATCGATGTTACATATGCGGAACAGGTGTGTACGTCATGTATATATCTTCGACGTGTGTGTCGATAAAATACGGTTTTGGTGCTTCTATCGAGAAGAATCGAAAACATAATAATTCAATTACAAGGTTTTATCAACCTTTGACGATATTTCTCTGTGTTATATACTATATCAAATGATTATAGCTGACAGTATTTTCACTTGATTTTTCAAAACTTGCCTATACATATTTTTCTATTTTACAACATTTAATATATAAATATCTACAATTTTCAAGCGTTCAAATGTTACACACACACACTATATATCATACAAAAATTTATGATCAGTACAACTACACGAGAAAAAAAAGCTTTGGAAACAACAAGTATTTTTTCGCATCGATCCCCGAGTCAATAATTCGCCATCGATCAAAACAGCTCCGCAACATCACGTATGTATACAACTGATGTATCCGTTGCAGGTATACACCATCATGATGAGGCCGTCGCTCGAAACTCACGCGTCAGCCGTTAAATACGTTTCCCAGTGTCCGGTGAGTTTATACACGGGACAAAATGACAGAACGCGACGACGTGACGAACCGCAGAACGCATTGTTATATCACTCGCTGCCTCGGCACTTTCAATGATTTTCGCTTTGTCCTATCGCGCGCGGTTGATGATTCAGTCATGTGATGTTGGGCCTCTCTCGTTATTGAGGAAAAAAATTAAAATTTGATTTTATTATCTTGTTGATTCTGTTCATTTGTCGTGACGACGTGTTTTGTTATAGGTAGGTATATAAAAGAAGTTTCTCGAGTTTTTCGGAAAATGCAGACCAAACACGTATTCTCTGATGGAAACGGAAAATGTGTATATTATAACGTTTGTCCGTTTATTGCTCTTGGGTCGGCCAGTTTTATTTGCCGTACGTGTATAAATCAATCCTTTTTTTTCCTCCCTCGCGTATGTGTGTATATATACCTACTGCGTATACATAGAGCTGTTATATGCGCGCATTTTCCTAGCGTCAATATTTGAACGAATCTTTGTATTCCGTTGCTGCGATATAAGGATGTCCGCTTTTCTGCGAAAAAATACTGTGTTTTACCAGAGATGGAAAAAGCTTTTCAGCATTTTTATTCGCGTATTGTAGCTGGATTATTGAAACTTTTAGTTTAATTTCTAGTTAAATGGGTAAAGGCATGATTGTTGCGCAAAATACTCTAGGATTTATCTGAAATTTTTCGAATTTTTACCTATGTATGTACACGTATATTGAAAGATGTTTAGCCAATTTTCGCACACAGACATCTCTACGACACTGTTGACTCATTATACTTTTAGATATATAGCTTTAATTAATTTTAGACAACAACAATGTACGCGCATTTCCATCTAATTAACACGTTGAGCGTTGTGTACCATTAATCGATTTCCCGTCAGACTTGTTCACTCTGTCTCTCTCTCTCTCTCTATGTATAGTCAACAAAATAAGTGTATGTATACTACACAATTAATGTGCGTAGCTCAAACGTATATAGTTGCATGCATTGAATTCCTCGAGCTGTTGAAAAAAAAAAGAAAATTTCAATTCATTAAGAAGTAACGTGTTTGCTCCAAAAGTTTCGCTCGACGAGCATCGCGTACACATAGTTTTACTCATAGCAAACAGAGAGTCGTGCATATATAGGTATATATATAGAGTACGAATCATGCGTTTTCTGTATAGGAAAATCGTCGATGTGTAACAACCCCCAGCTGCAAATATACAGAAAAGAAGAAAAAAAAAACATGCACAATCGAATCGTTCTTCGTTGCGCAATTCAGCATCCACCCCCGTATGTATATGTACGTTCTATACGTTGATTATATAAGTGCCTTGATTTTGCGAGATTCGCGAATAAAGAGAAATTTTTCAAACGACACCATTAGTCGATACTTTCTTTTTTTATTTTTCATCCCCTTTTGCTTCCTTTCCTTTGTGTCCTGTGATGAAAATATTTTTCACCTTATCAACTGTCAGACTATATACACGAGAGCTTTTTATTATTGTCTTTTTGTAAATTTTGTCATAATTTTCAACTATTGCCACCAATCACTTGCTGCAAAATTTTCGTTGTGCCACGATATCCATTGCAATTATAATCTAGCTGATACGAACGTCATTGCTTCTCGTTTTGGCAAATGGGATAATAATTAATTGTGGCTTATCATGCAAACTATATTGCCTGACAACAATTCTCTATCGTTATTAGTCTCTACTGATTACATCAGTTCGATGAATGGACGTCGTTTGTCATGGCTTCTAATGATTAACTCTATGCATGTTTCCAATTTAATGGTGCGCAGTACACGCATAAGTAGTTTCGTTAGCCTCATTAATTTTTTGACATTCAAATAAAATAGTACTTAAATTAACAAAAAGAATCTTCTTTAAAAATCGAAACTCGTAATGCATTACTCAAATGCCTCGTGATTATTTTTCGAAACTCTTTCAATTTAATAATTCAGAATCTGCATTCGATAGTTCACACAATCAAACAAATCAGTCAGAGTTAACTCCACTATTCTAAACACAAAGCTTTCAGTAACATAAACAAACAAGACCACCACAAACACACCTCGCACACATCGGCCGACCAAGCGTGACCTGTTCTACTGCACAATCCGCAATACCAAGCTTCCCTTTAAAAAGAAAACCTTTCCACAACACTCGAGATTCTGTACAAAGGCATCCCAAGTATGATCGCGATTAGTATAGCCATGGCGCGAAGGACCACAGCAGAACAGAGCAGTCTTGAAGTTCAGTCTGTGGTCACATGGCCTCTGTCCCTGATGTTCACGTTCGTATATATACAAATATACACCTCGTCTCTCGCATACAACGGATATGCATACCGGTACGTCGTCGGCCGCAATTCCAAGCATCCGGTTAGAGATATAGCCTGTGGTTATGTATATATAACAACATATACACACACTGCTCCGGACAGAATAACTATATATATAGAGCAGGACGTAGTTGATGTACATAGTCAGAAGGATCAAAGTTTCTTCGAATTTTTGCATGGCAAAGTCCCATGGCTAACGAGATGATTAGCGTTTCTTTGCGAGCTATATTCTGCCTCGAGATTTTTTCCTTTGAGTTATTACATTGCAGCGTCGTATCTGCGTTACATCAAAAGAGAGCGAATTATGGCGATGAGCTGGGTAGCGCGGGAAATTCATTTCGTTATACGTATACCGAATGCTTCGTTTAATTTTCGCGGAATTTTGATGTATTTGCTGTATCAACCTTACACAAGAATTCGTAAAACAAATTTCAGAGAAATATGTGGAACAATAAAAGTGAATTTTAACATCGGACACGATTTCCAAGCTGAAACACAGCAAAGGAAAAAAATAAGAAAATTTTTTAAATATTTTTCACATCATAAAATTTCGCGAAAAATGTTACGCATATCATAAGATCGATAATCACTTCAACAATCGAACTACATCCACTTATCCGAAAAAGATCTCTCCTACTAGTCCTACTAAACAACAAAGACTCCACCGAGCGCATTAGTCTCGCATCGCTGGGGAATATCACGAAGCGGTAAATCTACATTAATACACACATACACACACACACACACACACACAGAGGCTTAGTGCGTACAGTCTCTCCCGTCGACTTTGGTATGTTAATAATAGAGGCAGCGTCACCGCCACAGCTCGTTCAGCGATGCGTTTACAATCGGGCGCGTTTATTGTATATCGGCGGATATATATGCGGCGCACACATCGTTTATGAATAATGCACACGTACCTCCTCATCGTTGTCAGATAGCCGTATATAATCGATTAGGAACTGGTGTAGAGAGCTTGCGAGAGCTTTGTTTGAAAGGACTGAGATTTTTACTTTTTGGCGGGAGAGATTATAGTACTTTATATGATGTGTTATAGTTATTTTTTAAAACTACAAAATATATTACCCTGATTGTTGTTGCGTATTTTAAAAATGATTCAACAATAAAACCGTTCAGTCACACGATCTAGAGTCATACGATTCGAGATAGTAAAATATCGTACAAGTTCCTGTCATATATTGGCGATAAAATGAATGAAGTGATAATGCTTTTGATGAAGCTATTCTAAATCATCGGCTAGAAAAGGTTTATTCAGTATAGCTCGACAATTAGTTAAACAGACGTCGGTGCTTTCGCTCTTGAATTTTCCGTATTGAATTGCAATTATTTTGCAGCATTGCAGGTCTGTACAGCTTTTATTAAATCTTAGTATTAATTGGTAAAACAAAAAAACCGCTGCCAATTCATTAGCAGGTAGCTTCCCCTCAAAAATAGTTTATCGTTCCTACATGTATATAATATATTGTTTAAATATAAAATCTGTTAATGCTTTTTATGCTATATAATAGATGTACTAATTTACTAAACTTAACAAAAGTTCCAAATTTTTTCATATTTTTGAAATTTGTTATTAGCCGCCACTGTATTGTGTTCTTTTCAATATATAAATGCTTGTTCAAAAGACCAAAAACTGTAAAAAATCTACAGAAATGTACAAAAATGTATAATATTGTACAGAAATTACATACAGAAATGTACGGAAATGTACCAAAATTTACAAAATAGACTTTCACCAGTAAAAACCCCTTTGGCGATCATTGATTTTTCACATTCTCTAATTGTTAACAGAATATGAAGACGAAGCTCTTGATTGTTTTGTTGGTCCAATCGCTTTATGTCGAGGCATCTGCTGAACTTCTACGCAGTAAAAGAGGTATTTTAATTGTAAGATTTAAAAAACTATTGGATGTATTTATACATTAAATTAAATTTATTCAGATAAAAGGTATAACAGCAAGCCATTGACATTCGAATGTCGAAGTAGCAATGAAAGAATCCCTTACGAGTGGGTCTGCGACGGCTCCAAAAATTGTGGAGACGGCTCTGATGAAATCGGTTGCAACGAAATCCGTTGCAACGAACTCTCCAAACTAAAGTGCAAATACCAGAATATATGCATCTCAAAGGATCGTATCTGCGACAACTATAACGATTGTGGGGACAACTCCGATGAAATGGATTGCAGTGAAAAAAGCTGCAGAGAGATTGACAAATTTAAATGCAAAAACGGTACCAAGTGCATACCTCAACACGAAGTCTGCGACGGAATCGGCAACTGTGACGACGAGTCCGATGAGATCAATTGCAGTGAAGAAAGTTGCAACAAATTCGGAAGATTTCTCTGTAAAAATATGGGTAGGTGCATACCTAAACGTTGGATCTGCGACATGCGCGACGATTGCGGTGACAACTCTGATGAGATGGATTGCAATGAAAAACGTTGCAGAGAACTCGGAAGATTTAAATGCAAAGGCACGAGTAAGTGCATACGTCAAGTCGATTTCTGCGACGAGTACGACGATTGCGGTGACAACTCGGATGAGATTAATTGCAGTGAAGACCGTTGCAAAGAACTCGGGAGAGTTAAATGTAGAAACAAGAATAAGTGCATATCTCAATCCGAAATCTGCGACGGATGGAACCATTGCGGTGACAACTCCGATGAGATCGATTGCAGTGAAAAGCGTTGCAACGAACTCGGGATATTTAGATGCAAAAGCAGGAATAGGTGCCTCGTCATGACTTATGTCTGCGATGGGCGAGACGATTGCGGTGATAACTCCGATGAGATCGATTGCACTGAAAAACTTTGCAAAGAACGTGGGAGATTTCAATGCAAAAATGGGACCATGTGCATACATGATTCCGGCGTTTGTGACGGCAACACCGATTGCAACGACAACTCCGATGAGATCGATTGCAGTAAAGAACGTTGCAACGAATTCGGAAAATTTAAATGCGAAAGTACGAATAAATGCATAAGTAAAAACCGGATTTGCGACGGGTATGACCATTGTGGTGACAACTCGGATGAGATTCTTTGTAATGAAAGACATTGCATGAAAGTGTCTAAATTCAAATGCAAAGGCAGAAATAAATGCATCGACATGCGTTACGTTTGCAACGGACGCGATGACTGTGGAGACAACTCTGATGAGATGGATTGCGGAATAAAGCTACTGGTAATCAAAAACATGTTCTTAATATATACCATATGATTTATATTAAAATAATAATCCTGAATTAAACATTTTATTTTACAAGGGTGCGCAAAACACCTCCATCACAGATGAAAGGCATATTAACAGCGATTCGAGGATATTCGAATGCCTAAACAAGCATGAAAAGATCTATCTCATCTGGGTCTGCGATGGCATCAAAAATTGTGGAGATGGCTCTGACGAGATCGGTTGCAATGAAATCCGCTGCAAGGAACTCTCGAAAGTGAAATGTAGGAACGTAAATATATGCGTCCACGAGGATCGCATCTGCAACGGCGACAACGATTGTGGCAACAACTCCGACGAAATGGATTGCAGTGAAGAACGTTGCAGAGAGCTTGGAAAATTCAAATGCAGAAACGGGGCCAAGTGTATACGTAATAACAACGTCTGCGATGGGGTCGATGATTGTGGCGACAACTCTGACGAACTCGATTGCAATGAAAAACGTTGCAACGAAGTCTCTAAGTTTAAATGCAAAAACAAAAATAAGTGCGTTCCTCATTACTCCATCTGTGACGGATATGACGATTGCGGTGACAACTCGGATGAGATCGATTGCACTGAAAAACGTTGCAATGATATCGGGAGACTTAAATGTAAATATAAAAATAAGTGCATTTCTCAATTCAGCCTTTGCGACGGATTTAACGATTGCGGCGATAAATCCGATGAGAGCGATTGCAGTGAAAAGCGTTGCAACGAACTCGGGACATTTAAATGCAAATACAGGAATAAGTGCGTCATCATGGATTATGTCTGCAATGGACGAGACGATTGCGGCGATAACTCCGATGAGTTCGATTGCACTGAGCAACGTTGCAACGAACGTGGCAGATTTAAATGCAAAAGCGGGACCAAGTGCATCTTCTATTTCCAAATTTGCAACGGTTACAGCTATTGCGATGACAATTCCGATGAGATCGATTGCAGTGAAAAACGTTGCAACGAACTCGGGAGGTTTAAATGCGAAGGTACGAATATATGTGTAGATAAACATAGGATCTGTGATGGAAGGAACGATTGCCGCGATAATTCGGATGAGATCGATTGCGATGAAAGACGTTGTAGGAAAGTCTCTAAATTTAAATGTAAAAGCACGAGAAAATGTATCGACATGCGTTACGTCTGCAATGGACGCGACGATTGTGGAGACAACTCCGATGAGGTAGATTGCGGAATAAAACTACTGGTAATGAAAAAATCGTATATATACTATGATTGTTAAGAAATATCAATAATTTAGAATAATAATTCTGAATTAAAATTTCTTTTACAAGGGTCCGAAGATTAGCAGCAATCCGTTGATATTCGAATGTCGAAATAAGCACGACAGCATCCCTTACGACTGGGTCTGCGACGGTTCCAAAAATTGTGTAGACAGTTCAGATGAGATCGGTTGCAACGAAATCCGTTGCAACGCACTCTCCAAACTAAAGTGCAAATACCGGAACGTATGTATCTCAAAGGATCGTATCTGTGACGGCAACAACGATTGTGGCAACAACTTCGATGAGATTGGTTGCAGTGAAAAACATTGCAACGAAGTTTCCAAATTCAAATGCAAAAGCAAAAATAAGTGCATACCTCAACAGGAAGTCTGCAATGGACGCAACGACTGCGGTGACAACTCCGATGAGATCGATTGCAGTGAAAAACTTTGTGAAGAAATCGGTAAGTTCAGATGTAAAAACCAAAATAGATGCTTATATCAATCGGACATTTGCGACGGTAACAACGATTGCGGCGACGATTCCGATGAGTACGATTGCAGTGAAAAACGCTGCAAGGAACTCGGGAGATTTAAATGCAAAGACAAGAGTAAGTGCATCAACGTGGATCATGTCTGCAATGGGCACGACGATTGCGGTGACAATTCCGATGAAATCGATTGTGAAAAACGTTGCAAAGAACTAGGTCGATTTAAATGCAAAGACACGAATAAATGCATACCTAAATCCTTGATTTGCGACGGGAAAGACAACTGTGGCGATAACTTAGATGAGATCGATTGCAATGAAAGACGTTGCAGGGAAGTCTCTAAATTTAAATGCAAAAGTACGAGTAAATGCATCAGTATGCCTTATGTCTGCAATGGGCGTGATGATTGTGGAGACAACTCGGATGAGATCGATTGCAGAGTAAAAGAACTGGTAATGAAAAAATGTTGCTATAAACTATGTTTATTAAAAGTTGATGGTTTAAATAGAAATCCTGAATTAAATTTTTTTTTATTTTACTAGGGTGCGAATATTACCTTGGTTTACAGAGCGAGAAATACGAAGGCAGCACCAGTCCAAGGGAAGAACTCTATTGGTATGTTTTATGTTATGAAATCGTTATATTAGCTTAGCGTATAACATAGTCTCTATATTTATCACTTTCATTAATTTTGTCTTTAGCTCCCCCAGAAACCAGTGGGTTAAAACCATATCCCTACGATGGGGTCGAGTGCACAAACCAAGAATAGGTAATGTAGAAATGTTTTTATGAACTATAATTATTCAAAAGCTAACAATTTAAATAGAATTAATAAATTATATAATGTTTTATTTCATAAGGAGCAACCATAAGCAATACTATACGGCAGATCCAGAGGATTATAAAGATGCTATCGGATAAGTTCGATGTTGTAAAATCGTGGTACGAAGTATCGTGTGTAACATGACTTTCAGCGTCTCCTCGAATCTCAAGGGTCGGAGCCATCAGATAGCATCAAAATGTCTATTTCTACTAAATGAAACGTTGTGAAGAGCATAATAATTATTAGAGTATGAATTTAATATAAATGTTACGTTATACTAGAAAGATATTGTTATTTATTAGATATTTTCATTTCTATTCATAATCTCGCCAAATAAAACTGAAACAAAAAGACTTTCTCTTATAAAAATCAGCACACAGTATATAATAAGCTTCACTGCGCCCCTTGATTTTTATCAAAACTGCATAATACACACACTCCTTTCATAGGTTCATATACCTAGAGATATTACTGAAATATCACAATCTCTAAAAAAGCCTTTACCAGCGCAATAAAAATTTTAATCATAGCCACTGCTCATTGAAAATCTGTTTACCTAGGCTCTGCCCCGTGCAGATATGCGCGCCGGAGAATAGCCCACATTTTTTATCTAAATCACGAAATTTCGCATGCAAACGCGGCCGGAATGAGAGAGGCGGCAACGACGGCTAAGAGCCCATAAAAATATGGTAATAATGCATAGTTATATAAACTTGTCGACGCGCGATGTGTCTATGTAAAATGCTTCGTCATGGAGGAAATTCCATTTTTCCTCTTTTTTATATCTCGCGCCTTTGTGTGTATACGACTCGATGGAATATCCTGCAGTCGAGAGCCTTGATAAGCAAACGCCCCCTTTTTCTGACTTGACGAAAGGATAATGATGCAAACTGCAGAAACGCACGCGAAAATGTTGCCGGGACGTAGACATGAATGAATTGCAGGTACGAGTTTACTTTTGAGATTATTTTTCTGGATTAGCCAAGTCAACAGGGCTGTATACTGGGATTTGGTATTCAAACGCCGTTTCCTGGTCTGTGTGTCAAAAGATTTCGTTTTTCAGTTTTGAAGCTGCCATTAAATACGAATATTTTGTAAGTAGTATCATAAATCGAGTATTGGAAAAGCGTTTCGAATCATTACCGGATAATTCGCTGTTGAATAAATCCTTCCGAGTATCACTGAATATATATACGCTTTATAAAACGAAAAAGCTTTAATTTCAAGCTTATACCTAATATACACTCTATTTCCTTTTATAAACGAAAACCCTTCATTTAACGCCAAACCCAAACGTGACAATCTCTCCAGCCGGTAACCACCAAATCACCCCCTAAAAGAACCACAAAAGCCAACAACGACCTCCACACCACATCCTCGCCACATCAACTCAGCGAATTCGAAATACACAACTACAGCGTTATGTGTCGCGCAGGTGCGAAACTGCATTCGCGACTCATCTTGCCACGATAAATGCCGTCCATTAGCAGGCATTCCTCCTTTTTTTTCAACGAAACCAACACCCAAATGGCCGTGCTTGCGGTGCAAGCTCGCGGACGTTGTTGTTTAATGTGCGGCTCTCGCCGTAAAATTCATTGCTTTATTGTTCTCTTTTTTTCACGCGCTTGTGCAAATGTATAGCTCGTTCTCGAGCGAGCTTAATCCGATTGCGCGCGAAAGAGCTGTTTTTTTGAAAATTTTTCATTTCACAGGGAAAGAATAAGTATCGGTACGGGCGCAATAAAAGTTGGCGAGTATAAAGGAACGTCGCGCGACGAAATCGCGGATATGGGATGAAAGTTTTATATATATTATACGCGCGAGAATCTTGTAAATTTATAGTTTGACTCGCCGCAGGAGATCGCGTTTATGCGGTTGGATTTATATATATATATATATAGTACGTAGTAGAGGTGGGATTTTATAAACCAAAGTTTTTGAGGATTTCTGCGAATGGGTAATATGACGTTTGATGTGGAGAGGACTACGTGTATAGCTTGGCGAATGTTTGATGAGAAAAAGTTTGGAGTTGTCGTAAATCTCTGGACAAAAGTTATCGAATCAGCTTTCACTATCGGAAAAGCCTAGGGTATGGATACGGATATGTTTTATTGAAAAGAAAGATATAGATGCAGTTTTGGTGATGATGTCGTAGATGTTATGCTTCGTAGTATACAAATGAGCGTTAATATATACGTTGACATATATTACGACGATTGCAATTAATCAATCATTATTTGGTAATCGCGCGATGATAATTTAAACGATCGTTTATTAAAATATCCAAAGTTAAATCACGTATTACAGAATAATTTCAATAAATCACGATAAGTCGATGAAATCCCGGATAATAGCTGATATATAACATCCATACAAAGATACCTATAATATAGCAATCGATGAAATCGAAAAGAAAAAAATGGATCGCGCTGAAAAGTGAAGAATCCGCTTATACAACATCAATGATACTCGGCCAATGTTATCCTTTGACAAATTCACAACTTGATTAAATTCAACGTGCGCAAGTGTACTTACTCCACATTTAATTATTTTCTACGATTCATATATCGCATTACAAAATACCTTCCTTCATTCAATCTACCATAAAATAACGCCAGTATATAGACTCTCAGTGAAAAAGTTTCAATTAAACCGTTCTACTCTAGGGTCAATCCTCGCGAGTACACTCGGGAAATAAAATTTACAGTAACGACCAACACGCCGTGGCGAAACATCGTCCGGCACTTCTCTGAATCACTGCATCGTCGTCTGTGCCAACAATAAGCCAGTGAATCATTTTTTCAATCTCTCTTATACGAGGCGCGAAATCAACAAGCCATTCTTCTTACGTATATATACGAGTCTATGTATTAAAGGGCGACTAGCGATAAATTGTGCGTATGTATGCGCATATCCCTGCGGCGTGAGATATAAATTCTCGCGGAAAAAAGCTCGGCGATTGCCTGACGTTCAATCGCGGGAGAGACGGTGTCGTCTCTACGGGAATCGTATATAACGTATTTCCTAGAACTCGATGCGCTTTTTTCTCTGCTGCTGATGTATACTGTTTTTATCTCTAGTTGGGCAATACATTTTTTTGTTTGCTTTGAAAATCGATATTTTTCATACAAGAATTTCGCTGTTTGCGAAGGTATACAAAAAAAGGAGCTCTGAAAAAAGCTCAAAACATTTTTCCTATGTTCGATGAAAATCGATCTTCTTTACAAACCATAAAACAATCCCGGTATTAATTAACAATCACACTATATAAAGCACACGGTAACCCGAATCCCTGATTTATGCATTAGCGATTAGCCGCTGCAGTTCTCGAGTAACGTGGATTAGACGGTATGAGCTTGAAATTTCGCAGGCAAAGCGCGCGGAATTCTGCTGTTATTCGAGGCACGCGTCGGGATTTTGTGGGGAGTAGGTGTAAATGAAGCTGTCGCGAATTGATTGTATTGTTCGCAGGGCTGTTTGTGCACTTCGTGATTTTGCGAACAGGAGCTTATTTCGGTGTATATGTGTGTGTGTGTATAGGGGAAAGAATAGGGAAGTGGCTTTGAGAGGAGGGTGAGGAGGTCCGTGATGATTTGGCGCTGTTTATTGGGCTCTTGTGATAATATAACGTTGTTTGGGAGCATTATTGTTGTGTCGAGTGTTTATTTATCTGAATTATAGGTACGAGTGCCAAAGTTTGAAAAATTAACGATATTTACTTGGATTATAATTGTGAGCTTGCAAAGTCTTTTTTCTTTTTGAAAAAAACGGGCTTTTTGATATTCTTTTAGACGAATAAGAATGGGAAATGTTCGCTGGATATTCTTTGTATTCTGTTGTAACAAACTGGGTAAAAAAACGTAAAATACATTTTATAACTACGGATATCTTTTCAGCACGCGATATTTCCTCTAATACGCGCTAAAAGATGTAACAATCTGAAAGTAAATTCGATGTTAGCTGGGTATTGTATTGTTATTTTATTCGAAAAAGCTGTATGAAAGAAATTGTTTCTTTTTTGAATACAACAACTTATTTGAATAAAATAATTTTGACCATTTTCAGTATAAAATAATTTATCCAACCAACGCGTCTTTATTCATTACACAACTGACATATAAAATTCTGTCATTTTTCCCGACATTTCATCAAAATTTCCATAAAAAGCTCTCAACGTTGTTAAATCTTCCACTCGAAATTCCGAATTTCCCCTCTCTTAAAAAAACCGAAATTATAACAACAGTACTTCCCTCCACTCCAACCATAACACAGCCATATATACTAAAATCCAACGACCTCTACTCCTACGTCACAATAGCTCGGCAGTTAAATCGCCAAAGTTTTTATCGCAAAACAAACACTTGGTCTCGGGGCGCGAATCGGAAATCCCGCAATAGTCCGTTGCAGACGAGAGAAACTTGCCCAATAAGATATCAAGCGTCGCGATCTCACAGCTAAGCAGAGAAATCCTCGGAAGAAGCGTATACACGACGATTAATTCGAGAACGGGCCTCGCGCGCGCGCACCAACTAATTGAACTTTCGAAATAATTAAGGGTCGAGGTGTGGAGCCGCCGCTACTGCAGCTCTCTCTCTCTCTCTCTCAAGTCCATCGAACAAACTTGAACTGCGAAGCTAAAACTTTCTAGCTTCCGACTGACTCTCGACGGCAATTCTAAGCCATTTATACGAATGTAAACTAGCCGAGCGTACGATAAATAATGTTTTCCTTTCTTTGATGCCGCGGCTAATCCGACCAGGATAATTTCCACGAGTGTGTTATAGATATATTAGCATACTGCTTTTGCAAAGAGATGTGAGCTTATTTCTTTTAAGGGGAATTGAAATGGCGTAAGGGATATTGAAGTTGGTGAGAAATTGTTGGCGGAGAATGAAATTTTAGAGCCTCACGCTTTTTTTTCAAATACTACAGTATTTCGTCGCGAAATCCACCTCACAATGGCTAAATTCAAGCTTATACTCACTCGTACACGCATATACATCATTACTCAAGCTGCATCGATGAAAAATCCTGGAAGCCATATTACATAAAGCATATAAAAAGAGCTTATCAGCTTTTCCTTTACATTTCCGGTCTGCGCTGCAGACGTTCCCGGAAAGTATATAACAGTCGAACCAATATATACGAAGGAGAGAGAGAAAAGGAATAAAGCGAGTATACTGCAGCACGCGATTATTACGTGTTAATTAAAATTTTCCTTTGCCCCGTATCCCGAGCTTTGTTCGCGCGCGCGCGAAGTTCCGTTCCTCCTTTTTTCTCGGCGGTATAGGGGTAAAATAGAGGAAAAAAAGGTATAGGTGTGCAGATATAAAGGGCCGGAAAAGGGCAAAGAAGAACACGCGCGCGTTTCAAAATCACTTCCGGCTGGAATATTACGTTCGCTTCGTTAGAGCGATGCAGCACACATGCCATTTTCATTGTTATACTCGGGCTATATAACCGCATTTTTCCGCTATTCATTTATACACGGATTTTCGAGCTGATGCCTGATTTTTCGATTATAGGTATATACTCGTATTTGTTTGACCGCAAAATTTTACTGCATCCAACGCTTCGATTCATATATAGGTATTATTGATTATTGTTTGTTTCTTTTGCGCGCGATTTATTAGTTTCATATCGGCGCACAGCGAGATGTACGTATATTCATTAATGTTTTATTCAACCTCGAAATCTTCTGACAAGGATTTGCATATTTTTCATTTAACTCGACGAGTCCATTGAAGAATCGTCAAAGTTGGATGACTCGGCTGAGGTTGACTAAAACAATCTCATCCTCTCTCTCTCTCTCTCTCTCTTGACGTGTATATATTATATTCTCAGCGGAAACTTTTCTAGTCACCCGAGACGAACAACATACATATACATATAATATATATCCTGGCGACGCAGCGCTAAAAACAAAATTGCCTGGAATACGAAATTTTAATTAAACTTTTGACAAAGAAAAATTCAATTTTCATCCTCTATCTCTCTTTCTCTAAATGAACTCTGCGGAGAGAGCTTCGGTTTGTGTTATTTCGCGACGAGAGACGACGCGACAGAGGAGACGGTCGACTGTGTAGGGAAAGAAAAACTTGTGCAGCGAAGGAATGGAATTTGTGAAGCAGCTCACGATCTTGGCAAAGTGTTATAGTTAATTATTATTATTTTGTACTTTTTTGAAAAGGATTATAGGTATATCGAGTATCAAAAGCGAGCTTTTCGATATTTCGGAGTTAATGTATTTTCAAGCTTCGCGGTGCGGTAATGTATTTTGCAGTAAATATTGGGTATTAATACGGTTAAGTATACATTGAAAATTTGTTTGTATATTGTTCAGATGACGAGAGCTATTTATACCATGGCTTTTAAAGGCTGTTAATGGAGCGTAAACAAATTATATTTCCGGAGAATTTCCACGACATATAAAAGCTTGTATCTAAAATTTTTCAAATTTGAAAAATATCTCGAAAATAAACATACAGAGTATCAGCTCTCGCTATATATAAAACCTGCACACTCCGTCACATAACAATTCGCCATCATCCAACGAGAAGAGGCGGCTATAAACCGGGTCAAGAAGCTATAGTATTTTCTCGCACGAGCCTTACGTCGTATATAATTACACCTAAGGACTACTCATCCGTTGGCTCGCGTGCCGCTAACGACATTACAATTGCGCTGACGCGTCTCTCTCTCTCTGTATGTGTATATACATTCGCATAAAGTATACAGCCAAGGGTCACGAGCCCTGATTTTGCAGCCGCCGTGTCGTAAATTAAAAAAAAAGCCGAGTGCATGCGCAAGCTCTTGTCGTATGGCTTCATCTAAAATTGAAGCTGATGTAGGAGGACAGTTTTACGGGGCTTTCCTTTTTTTTTTGCTGGTCGGCGATTTTGGCTTATACGACCGGCGTTTTTCTTCTTCGAGATTTTTCATCTATACGACTGTTGTTATGTATACTATATACTGTGTAGACACGCTTGGTTTATTTTACAAAAGCTTCAACAAGTTCCTTCCATTCCTGGCGTCTCTTGCATCGTCTCATTCGCTCGAAACTCTCGGCGTATTTATTCGACTCCTCTCTCTCTCTCTCTTGTAATACTCTTTTCGCTTGTACTATGGCCCTTGGCAAAAGGGCAGGAAACAGGAGCCGCGCGACTATTTCCCTGAATCCTCGAGCGTTGAAAATTGAAGTGGAAATTCTTCTTCCGTTCTTCTCGAGTGCTGAAAATCGCTTTTTATGTAAAGGGATTACAGGACACTGCAGCGAGCGTCTATTTGTCGAATCGCTTTTCTCGGCTTCTCTACTTCACTCGAGAGTATATATATATACCTATACAAATAAAACGCGAGAATGAGTTTCGTTCGCTCACTTATATTTATGTGTATTTTTTTGTTACGATCGCGTCACTCTCCAAAAGTTGCTCTTTGACTTTGATCGGATATATAATTCAATTTGCTCTACTGGACGAACTTGGCTAAAGTGGTCTTCATCGAGAACATTAGTATATAATGTCCTTATGCATATACCTACCGGGAAAAGTTTTCCAGGTCGACGTCGATTCGATAACGCCGCGGAGGAAAAACTCTCGGATTGGCTTGGGCCTATGCGGGAATTGGATTACTAGCCGTCAGCGGTGAATAAAACAAAAAAAAAAAAAAAGCTGAATAGAGTCAGCGCAGAGAAAAAAAAGCGGGAAAATTCAGAGAGCCGACAGCAATAAGAAAGAGGGACGAGAGCGGCGGAAGCCGAAAAATCGAGTTAACTGCGCGCCGTTGAAATCACCGTTGGAGAAAAACGCGCAATAGTCGAGGTAAAATCCCGTTTGAAGGATTTCTGGGTATATGTAGGTATATATACGTGTGTGTATATACACAAACGGACTAAGCATGAGCTTTCGGAGGGCAGTATATTTGACTGTTTGTATTGTATTGGGGAAGCGTCTCTGAGACGTTGTTTTGTTAGTGTAATTGTTTTACGCTTTGCTTGGTGGAGAAGGTAATTTAACGGTATAATTCGTTGGACTGTTTATTGAGAAGGTTTGAGTTTAATGGAATAAAAGTATATTGGATTTCAGAATTGGATAATGTATTATTTGTGTTGAATGATGACTCTGTTTAGTGGTGGCTATACTTTACTCCTTGAATTTAGCTGATGGATCCTTACTGTGTTCGTAACTAATTAATCTATGTGTTATTGTGCTGTTGATGTATAATAATTGAAAGATTTTATTAAAATTAATTTTGTTTGTTCAAGCGTTTCAAATACGGTATTATATACTTTGCGAGTGTGTATACAGTATATAATAGTAGAAATTTTCAAGCACAAAAGTTTCTCTTGAATTATGCTGACGCGAAAACTGCCTGTGGGAAATTGGATCACTTTTAGTTACCCTTTTTGAAGAACTTAAACCTAGTCGCTGAAGGAAGTTGTTTAGACAACGTCGAAAGAATTTATGACAATGTCTACTTTTAGAGAGGATGACGATATTTAGTTACCATTACAGAGAAAGTCTTTGTTAGAAACGAGCTTTTATCTTCCTCTCCGTCATTTTTGTAATATTATATAACAGAATAATTGCATAATACTTTAATTGGCAGATCATATGATCAACTCATTACAGATAAAAGGTATAAAACATTGATTGGCTTTTAAGCAGAGTATAATATAATAAAAATGTTTGTTACAAAGCTCTTAGTTATAATTTCATAATTATTACGTCGTTATAATATAACAATAAACAATACGAGAAAATAAAGTTTATTCAGTAGTTAAATCAAAAACATTTCCGCGCTCGAATAACCTCTACCACGATCCAACGTAAAAAGCATGAAACTCGAAGCACCCAATCAGCCAAAGCGTAATTACTTTCTCTCTCTCCCTCTCTCTCACTGCATCACAATGCAAATAGCATATTAAACATCTCCATACGCAAAGATGCGCGGGAATAGCTAATCAAAAAGCAATTCCTCCAAGTCGCTCATTCTCCGCGAGCTTAAATATGCATTGCCCGCGCGGAACGAATGAACTTTCAAATTATTCTTCAAGTCTCTCTCTCTCTTTCTCTCTCTATACATACAGCAGAGCAAATCTTTCAATTCAACCTCTGCAGCGTGTGTTTGCGGAGCTTCCTTTTCATCAAAAGGACTCACTCGTAATATGCATTTTTCAAAAAGCTCAGTAGCTCCGCGCGCATATAGGCTTTCTCCAAAGGTCAGCGATTCGAGGTCATGAATAGTAAGCAGAGCAACGGATATGTAGCGTTAAATTTAAAATGAGATTTGTCCGCGACTGTACGTTCGGCGAATTTCGAGAAATTCCAAGGACAAATGTTGAATTTGCCAAGTTTACGAATGCCATAAAGCTTTTTCCTGGAATATAACGACAGTTTCTGTCTGCAAGCTTTCGCGAAAGCTTAATGACGAGGACAGCGAGACAGAAAGTTTTTTTTCTTTTACGTCCTGCAGAATGTTTCTATGAAACTTTTGTAAAATTGCAAACTTCAAAAGACCGGAGTGCACATCGCACACGAGGCTAACTCTCGTGTTAGTTAGGTAAAACACAAAAACGAGCTGATGGAATTTCGAAAATCCGGCAGCTTGGAAAAAAGACAGAAACGCGTAATCCTCTCGGAAGCTTACGCGAGGAAGCAGCGACAATCGGGCTACTGTCACCGTGAATTTACGCAACTCGTTTCGTGAGAGAGAAAGAGAGAGACGAATAAAAAAAAGCTCGCACGACGAGGGTTATGCTGACCTCGCAGGGGGGTACAGTAGTAGGTACCCTATTTACCTTTCTTGACGCAAACTCGTCGCAGTTTTTTCTCTCGCTGGCAAATGGCTTAGCCGGCCGGCTCTCCATCCTGTTTGTGCCGCAGCCGCTTTTTCGTCGAGTCTTTTTAAATTTATATGACTTTTCGGCTAAGCCTTGCGGATCATTCTTTCTAACTCTCTCTCTTTCGCGTGTGTATAACACTGAGAACGAGTTCGGTCCTTGGCAAAAAGCCTCGGCGCATCTTTTCATTTGGTTATGCGTCGTCTTGTCGCTTTTTTTTCTTTAGTATAGCGCCGGGTTAATCGGGTAGCTGCAACAGGAGAATTAATATTAGGGGTGATTTATTCGATAATGCAGTTCGACAGAGAGTTTACAAACGAAACAATTTTTTGGTAAAAATTGCGTTGTCCAAACATATCTCAATTTTGTTTTTCTGATGATAGCACGTATTATCTGAACATATTTTTACCTATCTTTACTGAAGTTTAATAAATAAAACCCACATTGTCCATATTAAAAATTTCGCTCATATCCTATTCCCGCACTACAGCGAATTTTAATTAAATCCATACACGAGAGCAAGTCTCAAGCATTTCCAGTTCTATAAAACATACACACGCATTCATTAAATTCTTCCAATATAACGTCACGCGATTGTTCTTTCAAAGCAGCGCGGACCTGTACAGAACTACCCATTGCTTTCACCCTCTTGCATTTCGCCAAGATCCAACACAGCGCGCGGAGCCTCGCAAAAATTTCATCTCGCTCAAAAAGACAAACAGCGTAAAAAAGCTCGGTCTCCGTGAAAAGCTTTCGCGCGGACGCTGTCGGCACCGCCGCCGCTGCCGTAGCGCGTAACTTTGTACGCAACTAGAAAACGCGCTCCGAAAAAAAAGAAGAGAGCAAAAAAAGTAGTAGTAGTAGTAGTAGACACGAAGCAAAAGGCGCCTGCAGCCTCCCGTGTATTTACTCTTCGCGAGGCGCAAACTCGCATTGCGCTGCGTTGCAGAATAGCTCGGTTCCTTCTTTCGCTGCTGCCGAGGCTATATGTGTACTTTTTTTTGCCACTATATCCTGGCACTGTATGTATATACACTCTTGTGCGCCATGTGCTTCAGCCGCTGCATCTCGCCGAGTCTTTTTAAATTTATGTATCTCGTATCTATCTCGCACTGGCTGTACGTGTATATGTATGTGTATATATATATAGAAGCAGCGTGTGGAGCGCGAGCGAGAAAGCAACCTCGTTAAACGCGCTATTTGGCAAAAAGCCTCGGCGCGTCTTAGCTGGCTATATTTTTCAGTTTCACCGCAATCGAGCGAGCTATTATTCTTTTCTCCAGAGCTCGTAGGCTTTGCATTTTCCGGCTAATGGGATAGGGCGCTCGTAAAAGATCAGTGAACTAGTTTGGCTTTATGTATGTTTTGATAAATCTTAATTATATTATACTTTTTGGGCAATGCTTTAGCTATAGAAATATTGAGTGTGTTTAAAGCAAAAATTCAACAAAATCGCACTTAACAAATTTGATGGCAGTAGGGGAGATGCTCGAATCAAATCATTGCATTATTAAATTAAGAAGAGCACATGCGAAGTCGTTCAAACTAAAATGAAATGTATGAAAATATTTTAGAATGATAACACTTCAACGATTACTTTTAAACATATCTCGAAAATCAATATTATCGATCCAGTAGAATATTTTACGCCGAATAAGAAAATTTAAAAATGTCAAATAATTTTTACAACAGCCAGCTAAAAAAATGCCATCTATCATTATAAGTAGATATCGATCTGACTTCACCATCGCAAAGCGTTCGAAACTACACGTACGATCATGGCCACGAGCTACCATTGCTTGCAAACCCAAATTTCAGAGGTTACACCCACACACACACACACACACACACACACACACACACACACACACACGAGCAAATGCGTATATAAAGCCTAATTCGAAATCGTTGATCCTCCCATGTGCAAGTTAGCCCCCCGATGTTCTGAACAACTCGTTCATCTTAATTAGGTAGTCGTCTCCGAGACGGTGTCGTATCGAGAATTGAGCGCCGCAAGCCAACAGCATCGGTGTGCAGCTTCAAAGGGGTGTAATTCAACGTCAACTTCATCCCCTCTCGCGCCAGATTCCGTATCCACGCGAGCTTTGGTAGCACACGTGTGCGAGGCTCACTTGGCTTCGCCTTGCGCCTGCTATACTTACTAGTGTATAAGCTCGTATGTACATACGCATACATGCGTGTATACCTGATGAGAGTACGACATGCAACGTCGACTGAGATTCTAGCTCTGTAGGAGGCTGCGGTATAGTAAATGTCTTCTGAAGCGTCATGGTGAGGAAGCACGAATTACGGATGCCTATAATGGCTGAATCTTGTTTTGATTCGTTTAAGGGCTCCAGTATTTGAAAATTGCTTCAGGATAGATGTCCGTTTAAAAAAAAAAATAATAATCTGAAACTGTATTGCTTGTGTTGTACATCTTTTTTTATTGACAATAGAACTACACTTGATCAAGCTTTAGTTTGAACACACGTGTCTTAATATAGGTATTGAGTAATTTGATTACTCGCTATTAGAGTGACACCTTATCTTTGATTTTCAGCACTATTCAACGCCGTCGGCTCTCGTCATTGCATAAAGTCTGGTAAATCCAAGGCATTGGCAGACAGCTGTCGAATAGCTTATTGTATTATTATGTAATGCTGATGAAATCGCTCGGGTTCAAGTCCCTGTTCGGACGTCAGTTTTTGCATCGTTCTGTAGTAAAAGTATACACATAAAATTATCACCAGATATTATATTCTAATATACATATATACTTCAAATATGAACATCACATTTATAAAATGTGAATATTCTGATTTTTACGAACATTTTTCTTTTTCAAAATATTTTTAAACCGTGTAGATCAATGTAAAAGTTTACGTATATAAATATACTTTGAAATTTGTATTTATTATATTACAATCGTAGCAAAATTATCTGTTATAGCACCCTTTTCAGCTAATTCTTTACCAAAAACATCAAATTAATTATGTGTTTTTTCAGAAAAAAGTTTACCTACTCACACAACAAAGAACAACATTCTTAAGTGTTGTTCTCGGTGTTGTTCCAATTAAAATGTTCTAAGAAATATTTTGAATAATAGGAAATAATCGTCTAAATAAATATTGTACTATTTCGAAATCAAACAACAGTAACTCAAAAATATTTGAAAATAATTATTTGATGATAACTGCCGTTCGTCTGATTATATTACTTTTTAATGTTGAAATCAAACAAGCCGTCGTTTTCTCTATTTTACCTTCAAAATATAGGAGATGAATATATTGACTGTAAAAAGTGACCTTGAATTAGTATCGACTAATATAGTAAGGTCACAAATATCGACTTACCTTTTTTAAACATTTTTGAAAATAGATTACACTGAAATACTAGTTTCAAGTTTCCGTTTTCAGTGAGAAGTCAATTGCACGGGAATACCAGTCTAGTTTCTATTACTAGTGAGAAGCCACCGAACAAGAAATATTTCAATTACTAGATGACATTTCTCACGAACGATGATTGATCATTATGGTCTTGAAAATTTTTTTGATGAGTATTTGTTTATTACCGTTTCTGATGCAGTACTCAGAAACTAAAGTAAGTAAAAACTTTACTACAGTATCAACTGAAAAAATTTATAAATATTCATTTATGGTAAGTAAAAAAATGTTTTAACATGGATTGTTTTGATCATGTAAAGCTTATCCTGTCTTGTTTTTTTAGAACAAACTGCTCAATTATTGTATAAACGAATCCAAAGTCACTATAGTTTATAGTAATGCAAGTTTTGAGGATCAGGTTCTTTTAAAATTCTTATATAAACGTTATAATCTCATGTTATTCAGCGTTACTGGAAATA